>JAJLUQ010000018.1:0-206985 GCA_030564385.1 Blastobotrys robertii
ACCCTCATCCGCAAATTCTACCCGTACCTATTGGGTGCGCTATTCACCGTTCACTCACTCAAAGAGAGAAAAGAGAAAACCCCGCCGTACTTGCTGCTGAAGGAGTTATCGATTCTCAAGACTATCAAAGCAGACCTAGAATGCTCTGACAGAGGGCTGCAGGGCTACGAGTCTGATATTGAGCTCCGCATAGTCACCAACCCATTTCTAATGCCGCATCAAAAAGATGCGCTTTTGCCCGAAGAGCAGGAGCAGTTAATCAACCAGCAGAAGGCTAGGCTGATACACAACAAGAATCAACAGCCCGTCACCTCTCTATACTATCACGGAATTCGTGCTGAGGACAAGATTATGAGGAAACTTTATGAGATGCTGCTTAATTTTTATGCCAACCCTCCTGAAGTCAACTTAGTTTTGACGGGTGTGTTTTCTGACCTCGGTGTCAATGGTTGGTGTTCGCTGCGAAGCTGGTTGCTTGTTCACGAAACGAACTCGCTGCCGGAAACGGTACCTCAATCACGGTCAGCGTCCGGATCCAACGACTTCATTCTGAAGCGGACCAAAGTGCTGCAAATCGTTCAAGATTTGTGCAACCAGTACCAGCATTACAGTGTTTGCGTGGACAAGTTCGACAAGGGGCTGGAGGAGTTTCAAAAGGAACTGGTCTTGAATGACGAGATTGACGAGGCCATGGACCATTCGATAGATGCTCAAAGCTCAGACAGCGAGGATGAGCCACTCCAGGCAATCAGCGCTGCCGTGAACGGTTCTGTGAGGACTATACGACGAACAGTTTCTAGGCTTTCACTGAACCCGTCACTGACTCCACCACCATATATCCAAGCACCGGCCATTCGACGGGCTTTTAGCCTCAACAGCCGATCGTCCTCTACGCTCTCGCTTTCCGAGATGGACAAGAGAGTCTCCTTGATTTCGCCGAGTTTCATGGTGAGCAGATCAATCAGCAGCCAGGGCTTCAAAGACATCGACCCCGTGGGCCAGGGACTGAAGGAGATTCCACTGTCGCAGCTTTACGGCAATGTCATTATCCTGCGAGAATTTACAAAGGAGCTTGAGGCTCTGATCAGGATCAGGTCGTGGGTGCACGGAGAGGTGACCACCGGAACGAGATGAATACAAAATATCAACGCCCAAAGCGGTACTGACACGAGAACACGACATTTATAGCTATCTATGCATGCAAATAATCGCTAACGAGTAAATGAGCCTCGTACCGCCTTCGCGCATAAGGCGTTCCAAATTAAGATGAGGTCAGGGGTGCGCGGCTTTTTGCCAGATATCATTAACACATTTTGCATCGATCTCAACGTCTGCCTCGAGTGATTTTCTCCTGGCGTGTCTTTCGTTTCTGTTGATTTTGACTTATGTCGCAAGGCTTTTGGACTAGCGCCCAGAAGAGAGACGACGATCTTTTCCGATCACGACGACCATACCCAAACAGCGACCGGACCATGGTTCAGAACCTCGCAAGCAGCAAGTACTGGCGGCTGCTGTTAGGCGTCGCTGTCTTCCTTCTCATCACGCTATTCATCTACGAGGGCTCACCTTCCGAGAGCGGGTTCAGGTATCATGACAGCAGCAATGAACCCAAGATTCCTCCAAACGCTAAGCAGCCCGAGGCTGTGGGCACCACTGGCGACCCGCTGTCCTGTACCAAGTCTTTTGATGGCAAGCGGCCCATTACCCAGTACGTGGTGATGTTGGACGCCGGTTCCTCTGGCTCGCGAGTCCACGTGTACCAGTTCAACAACTGTCGTGAGATGCCCTACCTGGTGAACGAGGTGTTTGAGATGAAGAAGCCTGGTCTCTCCAGCTTTGATGAGGACGCTGAGGGTGCTGCTGCATCTCTAGACTCGCTGCTTGACCTTGCCGTGAAGAGCGTGCCTGAGGACGCCCAGGGCTGCACTCCTGTCGCCGTGAAGGCCACTGCCGGCCTGCGAATGCTGGGCGAGGAGAAGTCCAACAAGATCTTGGCCGCCGTGCGAAACCGTCTGGAGACCAGGTACCCATTCGCTGTCGTCGAGGGCGACGGTGTGTCCATCATGGAGGGCCGAGACGAGGGTGTCTACGCCTGGATCACCACCAACTACTTGCTGGGCAATATCGGCACGCCAGTCAAGACGCCCACTGCCGCTGTCTTTGACCTGGGTGGCGGATCTACTCAGATTGTCTTTGAGCCTAACTTCAAGGTCCCAGATGTCTTGATGCCAGCTGGCGAACACAAGTACGAGCTCGAGTTTGGCAACCGAAAGTTTGAGCTGTACCAGCACTCGCACCTGGGATACGGCCTGAACGTTGCCCGGGAAAAGATGAACACCCAGGTTGTCGAGAACTACCTCAAGGACGCTGGCCACGCCGTTACTGACGTCATCACCAACCCGTGTCTGCCACCAGGATCCGACTTGAGCACCAAGCTGGAGATCAACGGCCAGAAGACCACCGTCGCTTTCAAGGGACCAACTGAGCCATCTCCACTGCAGTGCCGAACTATCGCGGAGACGATTCTGAACAAGGAGGCCAAGTGTACGATCGAGCCATGTTCGTTCAACGGAATCTACCAGCCTTCGCTGGTGGACACTTTCCTACGGGATAGCGACCTATTTATCTTCTCTTTCTTTTATGACCGGACTAACCCACTGGGTATGCCCTCCTCGTTCTCCGTGGAGGAACTCAAGGACCTCACTGCCAAGGTGTGCAAGGGCGCTCCAGCCTACGATAGCTTCAGCGCTGTGCCAGAGGGAGTTCAGACTCTCAAGGAGAACCCCGACTGGTGCATTGACTTGAGCTTCATGGTTGCTATTCTGCACACTGGTTACGACATTCCGCTCAGCAGAGAGGTCAAGACGGCTAAGAAGATCAATGACAACGAGCTGGGATGGTGTCTAGGTGCTTCTCTGCCACTTTTGGATATGAACAAAGGCGGCTGGAGGTGCAGAATCAAGGCTTAACCACACAAAACTAAAGACCCAAGTGTAAAATAGACAGGAATACAGGTAAGGGATTAAGGAACGATATACATTACCAAATTGCCGTAATGCACGTAGACAGGTAAGGATGCTTCTAATATCGCAGAAATACATGTAATAAATGCAATGTTAAATTGTGTTGGTGAGAACAACTGGTTCTACTGCTTCAGTGGGCAACCTTTGATTGACAATGCTCGATAAACTTCTTCCTATGAAGCAAACCGAAGAAGCGGCCTCTTTTCACAACACAGATTACCCGCGCACCCAGCTTTGTAAACATCATTTGCACCATGGCTAGTGGAGAGTGAATGTCCATCGTGATGGGTACAATGTCAATGTAAGGTGTCAGGTCGCACAGTCGCGCCAATTCCGCGTCCTCTGGATCAGTTGGCTCCTCAGAGTAGGACGCATCAAGGGTGAAGTAATCCTCCTCATCTTGCCGCCGAGGCATTGGCGACTCGGCGTAGTACTGGTGAAAGTTGACTGCCTCGTCGACCGACAGCTTGCAAATGACGGGTTCTTGGATGTCCATGACATAACACTTCTGCTGAACCTTGTCGAGAGCCAGCTCGAGTTCGGGAGCAGAAATCATGCCAACCAGGAGACCCTTGTTCACGAGAGGTATACAGCCGTCGAATTCACCTCGCTGTTGAAGGACATTCAACATATTTCTGAGCTTTCCAGAGGACACATGGATGCTGGCACCGACGTCGAGCATTTCATGGGAGGGGACAATTGTCACAAGGTCGGCCAGAGAGCTGTCGAAAGCAGTGGTGGTTCTGTTGTCGAGGTATGGGAGCTTATTTTTGCGTAGAAGAGTGTCATAAATGCTGCCGGGCTCAATTGCGTTGGCGACCCAGTTTGCCACCAAGATGGCAATAGAGAACGGAAGAACGTGGTCCAGAGATCCGGTGAGCTCAAACATGATAACTGCCAGTGTCACGTTCATTCGTGTCACTCCTGCCATGAAGGCGCCTGCTGACGCCATGGCGTAGATGCCCGGCTCGATAATGGCGGCCACAGTGTCCAGCGGGTACCAGTGGCCGAGGTAGTACTGGACGACGAGACCAGAGATTCGGCCGAACAAAGCTCCGACCACCATCGAGGGAATATAGATACCCGCAGGCAGTTTTAGGCCAAAAGTGATGGCCGTGAGAACAATCTTAACCACCAGAGCATAACCAGCCAACGCCAAAATCCGAGGAATCTCTTCTACCTTGCTAGGACAGAGTAGAGCATCCTCAAGGTGAGCGCTACAGGGACTAGCAAGGTCCAGGATCAACTCAGTAACTGGCCGCGAGGTGAGTGGGTTCGGGAAGGTGAAAACAGCCGTGATGAGCGCCACGCCTACAATCTCCAGGATCGGTTTTCCCTTGAGAGTCCTTGACTGCCGAACGTTGTTTGAGTACCACACGTAGAACTTGCCAAACAGGGCACCGTAGATGCCTCCGCAAATGCCAATGAAGATAAAGGCGAACAGCTCCCAGGAGTTCCAGTCGTTCTGAGGGTACGACACCTCAAACAGCACAATCTTACCCGTACCGTAAGGGTTCATGAACTTCAGAAAAAGACTGGAAATCATGGCACAGAAAAAAATGCGAAACAGCTGATGAGGCAAGAAGTAGTAGCTGACTTCTTCGAGCGAGAAGAGCACGCCACCGAGTGGAGAACCAAAGGCCAGGGCCACACCTGCACTGGCAGCGGCAGAAAGTAGCTGTCTTCGCTTCATGTCGTTTTCGCTGAACTTTTTGCTCAGCCTGCACGTAATGTTACCCACACACGTAGCCAGGTGCACATAGGGGCCTTCTTTTCCGAGACTAAGGCCAGACGAAATGGAGAAAATCAAGGCAATCGACTTGTGCACAAGAGTGAATGTGCCGAGGTACTTTCGAATAACAAAGCCGGACAGTATAGTCTTGACCTCCGGTACACCGCTACCGTACGCAGAGTAGATAACCTGTTTCCTCCCCACTAACTCTTCCTGTTCCGTTTTCCTATCCGGGTCGTCGACCATTGGATTATTGGTCTTGGTTCGCAGAGTAATGTACCCCGCGACGCATGCAAAAAGGACAGTCAGTGCCGCGTAAATGACAAAGTCCAATGGAACAATGTCAAACTTGGTCGGCGCCGAAAACTCAAATACCTCCGACCAGGTGTACCAGTCTGAGCAGCTTGCCGGCCCAGAAGTGCGCTCGTTCTTCGCGCAGCAGACGCTTTGACGAGACAGCCAGTTGGTTGCGCAGTAGCCTCGCCGCAGATCAGAAAGCACGGCTTCAAAATGGTCTATAACGTACGCCAAGATGGCAAATGCAAATGCAATGATTGTAATCAGGAGCCAGCCTTGCATGGCGTCCTGGATGCGAATAATACGCCCCCGCAGGCCCGGTATCGTCTGTATGGTCTTCCGTCTAGCGCTCTCTTTCACCGTGTCTCTCATCCAGTCTATTGTGGTGAAGTCATCGTAGAAATTCCTGTCTGGGGCCTTGAAGAACTCGCTGCTCGGCGTCTGTAGCGGCGTTCTGCACCGCGATTGAGCCCGCGAGTGCGACCTTGAATGTGTCCGTGACCTGGTGCCATATTCACTGTACGAAGCGTCCAAATCGTCGTCGTCATAGACCACAGCAGGCTTGGGCGTCCTGAGATTTATACTGTCTGAAGGATCAGGCACAGAAAACTGCTTGGCCTTCGCAAAGAAGCTCTTCAAACCACTGATGGTCGTAGAAGATTTCCTCAGAGTGGCGGTGCTGACGCTAGATCTCGATCTGGGCAGGTGTGTGATCGGATAATCGTCTCGTTTGTGATCATCAGAATCCGTTAGCTCAGTCAACGGCCGTGGAACGTCTGTGGTAACCGCCCGGCCAAGTATAGGTCTCCTGGCCTCGGCCTCTCGTTCTTCCCCGTCCATAGCGCCCCCTTTGTTGTCTGTCCCGTATGCTAAAATGAGACTTTTCTCTCCAACTCAGCCGAATCTTCAAGCGCCCGTGCCCTGTGCCTGTCTCGCTGCGTCAAAGCCGTTGTACTTAATTAAAGCTGATCTAAGCTTGGTAACGCGCGTATCCAATCTCGTCCACCAGTGTTAGATCCCCCACTATTCGCGAGCCTAGACCACCCCTGACGTCACACGTCACATGCCCTAACCTTGGCGCAAAGTCACGTGTAATTTGTACTTTCTGACATCGGCGATCATGGTGTCAGGCCAATTTATATTTTCCGCGACAGCCAAAGAGAGCTTTATCGATCGACCTGCGCTGTCTAGCACATTGTCTAGACAATGACATGTTTCGTGTCAGACCCAATCACGTGCCGATCACCCGTTGTTATCTGGTATCAATAGGTATTTCAATATTGCTATGATTTGCCTAGACAAATCTTGTATAGCTGCGGCATTGGTATTGTGTCAAAATAAGGTTGCCGCCCTGATAGTTTCTAGCTTCGGACTCCTGTTATCAGGGTCCATCACATCCGACGCGCGCACGTGATCAGACCAGAAACGCCAAGCCTGGCTTGTCCCTACTCTGTTACTGAACTCCTTCATCAAGAGAAACACAAAAAGTTATCCGTTAATGCCCCTGCTCGCACGTCTCGGGCAGACTTTCGGCATCGGCACCCTCACCGACGCCAACGCGCAACAGCAGTGCTATGCGTACCTCAAGCAGGCGTACGACAAGGCCCGTCAAGTGATTATCGACCACGGTCAGGACCCTGACCAGCCCGTTGACTACACCAAGGCCACCCCTGATGGAAAACCAGGCGGTGAAGACGAGGTCTCCCACCTCAAGAACCGCGTCAAGGTGTGGAAAGATACCATTCATCTGCTGGAGACTAGCGCCGGCGCTTATACTGCGAAGAAGTCAGCCAAGTTCTGGAAATACTGGGACAAGGTGAAGAAAGACGTTATTCGTTTCATGGATGGCGAGCACGTGACGCAGGCTCATATTCTAAACAGGCTTGATGAGTTGGAGGAGGGCAGGACAGCATAATGCCCCCAGGGAATGTTGCCGGCGCTTAGTCGAAGTAGGTGCCTTCCCTAGTG
This sequence comes from Blastobotrys robertii, assembly GCA_030564385.1. Classification (NCBI taxonomy): domain Eukaryota; kingdom Fungi; phylum Ascomycota; class Dipodascomycetes; order Dipodascales; family Trichomonascaceae; genus Blastobotrys; species Blastobotrys robertii. The sequence continues at coordinate 7,021 of JAJLUQ010000018.1, forward strand.
CTGCTTTCAGCACAGTTTGACGAGCTCAATTCAGAATTGAGATATTTCAGTGTCGAGTCAGTCGATTTTTAGTAAAAATAGACTGTAACGGCTGGCCGGCCGCTGTCGGTTTCCATTCTCTGCTAGATATCAGGCAACAAGGAATTATGGCTTTGCTATGTTTTAGTGCTGGCAAATCCACGCAATTGTGATGGGAGCTGTGGAAAGTGTTGTAGGCTGAGCAGACCGCGCTAATATCGGCAATGCGCGATGCAGGGTCATCACATCACATCTCCAAAAGATAGGGTCACCTAGTCACCGCCGCCATCGTTAGCTCCCTACAGTAGAGCACTTCATGAGCAATTGCCCTTGTTCTGTTCACGTGATGTATATTGCTGGTACGGTTTGGTCTTTAGGCAATGTGACTATCGTGGCCCGATATGGTATATAAAGGCTTCCCCACGGTTCGTTGGCTACGATGCCTTCTATTGCAACTGTTGCCGCCGCTGCCCAGTCCATTGAGAACGTGCCCGAACTGGGCCGTCGCCCGAGACAAATGACTTTCTCTTTCCAGGCGCGACCAGACCTGTCGTTCCTGATTGAAGATCGCCCAGAGGACAAGAGGTCCCGTTGTTCTGTTTGTGAGGAGCGGAAGAGTACATCGAAGGAGAGCGGCGAGAAGGAAGAGGCACCAAGAGAAGAGCCGATCAGGGAAGAGACCGAACCCAAACGGACTAAGCACCGCAGAAAGTGAGGTTCAGGAGCAGCAACAAATGATTACCAAACGTTTCTAATTTAACTTTTGAATTTAATAAATACTATAGCGAGCATAACCGTGTTGTCCAACTTATTTGATGTCCACCTTAGTTCTGTGTATGGTAGCGATTTCCGGCAAATGTGAGTGCAGGCAGGTGATTTGAGATTGGGTGGGGGAGGACAGACCATTGGTGTCTAATAAATAATTTTCGTTACCTAGTATGTACAATTTGCCGACGCATAAATAGACCAGGCGGTTAGTCAGTGTTTTAAGAGTAAGTTCAATAGAGATTGAGTGACGGCAAGATTACTCGCCGCCTGCCCAACACCTACCTGCCTCCAGCTCCTCGCAAACCCTCTCAACCGCGTCGTCGTCGTCGTCTTCAACCAGCCCCACAGTGGCATATTTAACCATATCCCACCGCGTCCAAAACTCGGCAGAGCTCGCGGGACTCAGACTGTCAACCAGGTCACTCAAATAGTACTTTGCGTTCATGAGCCTCACCTTTAAATTAAGCAGTCTGGTGGTTGCGCTCTGGCCGCCAATTCTTCTTCTCCCAACCTCACTGGTATCCGACTCATTACCAGACGAGTCGTCTCCATACAGAGAAACCGGTGAGTTGGGAATGTCATCGTAGGCGTCGTTGTGCGGAATGTCAGCGGATGCAGCACAGTACTGCGCCCAGACCTCGTCGATGGCAGAGACGAGGTATTCAAAACAATTTTGTCTTGCTTGCCGGTCGGATTCGGGCACGGCGAAGCTCCTACGACGTCGACTCAAGGACTTTCTTCTCAGGGCCGGCATGGGAAGAACTTCATCCTCGCTGTCAACCTGGTAGACGGATTCATGGAGAAAAGGACTCGGGGCGGAACTAGAGTATGGTGGAGAAGGTGGAGCCGCGTAGCCAAGGTCTAATGAGACCTTGCGCGTTTTTGAAACTTTTGGTGATGGAAGCGCGTCCGTTGGGAGTTTGCGCTTGCCATGGTGAGTCAGCGTCGTCATAGCAACGATCTGGCAGTGCACCAACTAGCCAATCAGCAAATTTGACAGGGTGGCAAAAATAGGGGATGGAGCAAAAACCCAGAAAAAAGGGCAGAAACAGAAGCGAAGAGTTGTGCAGAAATATAAGTGAATATATCCCTGAAGTTTGGAACCCTAAAAAAACCACACACAAAAGCTTTAGTCGTGAAAATCTCGCGAAACTAGCGCCCGTTTTTTGTGTGTGTTTGTGCGTTTTTTTTTTGTTGTGTGGTGATAGGGTGTTGCTGTGAGAGTTGGGTAGCAACCGTTGTTAGATTTATTGGTGTCCTAGGCAACGGCAGATTACGCCGGGTAACTGCCTAATTGGGCAGTCCGGGTAACCTTTTTTATTTAGACTGGGAGCAAAAGGAAGGCTAAAGAAGATTGCCGGGTAACGGTGGCAAGCATGTGATTCTCAATGCACGTGATGGTCACGTGTTTTTGTCACGTGTGTGTGTTTTCTGGGAAAGTGTAGTAGATTGAGTAAAGCATGTAACGTTGAGTATGTACGATATGATTGTCATTACGCCGGCGACTCCAGTTCGCCAGCTGGAAGGGTTTGTCAGCACAAGAGATGAATCTCATGCTTTACGGGCCGCGGTGGGGCCTAGCTGCGGGTGGAAGTGGCACTAGTGAGTCTAGCAAACTGTCAAAAACTGGCAGGGACCACTTTTTAGCAGTCTCTCGGTTACTCTGTCGCTCTGCTCCAGAGTACTCCTGAGTGCTTCGGAGCTGGTTACATGATGCCCCAAGCGTCCTCACAACCGTGACAGAACTTACTGCAAGCGACCGAAGCCGACAGCGAGTAGTTCGACACACCAATCTTCTCATCCACAAACTCGTCAGCAAAGGTATCCTTACCCTTGGCCATGGCACCAACAAACACACATATACTCTCGTCCTCGTCTAGCGTATTGACGTAATCCTGGACTCTCTGGACAGGAGCCTCCCAACTCAGTGTAATCTTTCGGCACTTTAAGGGAAGGTGGTCTGTGATAGGATTCTTGATGACTTTTAGCAGCTTCTCCTCGGAATTGACTGACCTGATGGACAATCTGTGTAGGAGTTGGACCATGAGACCAGAGAACCGCTTGAAAGTTCGGGGAATTCGCACACTGGGGTTGACTTCAATCAGAACGTTTCGGGCGGTTTGAATGTAGACCTGAAGCCTACCAGCCTTGTTAATGGGAGAATCTAGCAGGGTGAGCAGACACTGGTGAGTAATATCTGGTCGAGTGTCGGCAATGTCTCTGTTGAGTTTCTTCAAGTAAGCCTGGTGGTCATCGCAGTTGAGCAGGGCGTACCTATCACCGCCAGATGAAGAGATCTTGAAGGTTTCCAGGCATGCGTTGGACAGCACCACAATCAGGCGCTGGGTGTCTTTGTCTTTGGATGTCAAGGCCTTGGGAGCCTGTGGAACCAACGAGGGGTCCTTGGGAGGTTCCGACTTGACTTGGTTTTTCGATTCCGACATCTGTACAATCACAAGATACGCACTCCACTGAATTTTTTCAAATGGGCAGTAGGGTTAGGGTGTGCGGCTGAGTTTTTTTGCCGTAGCGATGGCAGGACGGATGCATTTGTTGGGGTATGGAAATCGGCGAATACGAGGGCTTTTATAGTTTCAGGAACGCTACGAACTTGTGTTATGGATGATATAAACGACGTGGTGTTGTGTATACGGGTGGGTGTTAGTGCAGGGCTCAAACTAGCTCTATCCCAACGCGTTGAATGATGCGACGCGACATGACATGGACTCAGATGATGACTTGGATCTAGACGAGTTGGACCGACTGCAGCAGCAGCGGACACAGTCTGCGGTAACACCGGTGGCGGCGGAGAGGCGGCCCATGCCGGCGGCCCGGTCTGATTCTCTGGTACGCGAGAACGCCGCCCTCAGAGCCCAAATTGACCAGGTGACCAAACACTTGCAGTCTATGAAGGGTGAAAACTCAATTCTGCGACTCAATTTGACGCAGACCAATCAATCACACGATGCCGAGATCAACGGGCTTAGGCAGACACAGATCGATTACAAGTCTAAGCAGCAGACAGAGATTGACCGGCTAAGAGAAGAAAACACACGGCTGGAGACAGAAAAGAAGTTCATGGCACAGGACTTGCAAAACTACGAGTTCCAGCGAAAACCCAAGAAGCCGAAACCGATGCCCGAAGAGGACTCGGCTACTTCCACGCCAAGCGGAACTCCAAAAAAAAAGCGAAAGTCGACCATGAACGATGAGTTCATTGCTGATTTTGACATGCTGTCACCCACGAGGAGGAAACGAAAGGCCAAAGTGTTTGACGAGGTGGTTGCCGATCCTTTTGAAGACAAACCAAAGACTCCACCAGTGGAGGTCGTTAGTCATTATCTGTTGAAGGACTCTTCTATGCTTGAGTTCTACAACCTGATATTCAGCTGCAATCTTCCAGGGTCTGTCTCGAAGAAGACAGTCTGGGAGCATCTTCATGACGTTAAAGGACCTCAGGGCGGGGAAACGTTATCTGTGATGATGGAGCGAGCGCTCTTCAGAACCTCGAAAGAAGTGGATGTTCTCTTGGAGTTCTCGCAGCTGTGCATTGATGTGCTATCGTCTTGTGCCACAATGCGCTCGTGGGAGTCGGCTCCGCTGGTGCTAGTGCTACTGAAGGTTGGAATCGAATATAACCCACAGCTCGTGTTGGGCTCTAAAGTAGAGGTCTGTTTGAGGACGCTCATGAGCCTCACAGAACTGGCCGCCAGAGAAACCCCCTCATCGCACACTGATATCCCACAATTTCGCGAACTGAAAATGCCCGCAAGCAGAGCGTATGCGGTGCTGACAACTCTGTATGCACTGGATGTCCTGAAGACGGTCTCCAACTGCTGCCAGTTGGACGCACAGAACCTATTTCCGCGTTGTTGGTCTACAATCTCGCCTGACTTCATCAAGTCCCTCACCGGCTTGCGCTCTTCTTCGGCAATTCTTGTGAGGGCGATTCGCATTTTAATTTTCAGCATAAGTTCAGAATCACTGGGTCCAATTGCCTCCTCAATGATGGGCAACACAGAGCCAGCGATACTCGATCTTGTTTTACAGCATCTTACATCTAAGCCAACACCCAGCAAGGCACTTCTGTTCAGCGGAATCGACAGCTGGGCGGCACCTTATTTATTTGGGAAAAGCATGACCTACGAAGAGGTCGCAGGAAATTCCGAGGCTATGCTCGGGCGGAAAAACGACAGCGACTTGGAATATGAACTGTACTACGTGAATGAGCTGCATGTGATGGCTCTAAGGAGGCTGGCAGTCAAGTTTCTCATGACGGTAATCATGGAGAGAAGCGTGGACGCACTCAATCAGGCCCACGTCCCCGTCGTGGCATCGATCTCAGAGTGTCTCTCGCTGGAGTTGGAGTGTTTGTACCAGACTACGAGCAACTCGCGATATCGTATTCAGCTGGTGAGCGATTGCGTGCGATTGCTCCATGCCATTTGGATGCTCCATTCACGACAGGAATCCATTATCCCCTCGCTGCCTCAAGGGGCGACCCATCAGCACATTGTCGCTTTATCGAGGATAGCATTCAGTTCATGGGAGCCGGAGAAGGAACTAGCTTACGATAGCGATTATGAGGAAAGTGAGTGCGAGGCGCCCGTTGTCAAGTTCGACGAGGACGTGATTGACTGCGCCAGGGATATCTTGGAGAACATCACTACCGGCACCGAGGCGGACGAAATATTCGCCGCAATGAGCTCTTAAGGCATACAATAAATGAATGACACTTGATTAAAATACCTTGCCTTGCTCGGTATAGTTGACTCTTGCATAACGAGACCTCCTGCCCTAGCAGTCGGAATCAATATATTATGAACATCCTAGTGAGTTTTATGTTTTTTCGTACATGACAGGGCGAGCCTTACTGCCTCTTGGCTATAGAGCTCTCTCAGTTAATTTCTTGCTGGGCGCAGAAATTACTCAGCCTTGGCCAGTGGCTTGGCAGTACCAGTCTGGAATCCGTTCTTGAATCGTCGGGAAACGTGCTTCAGGTGTCGCTCTCGGCCGGTACCGGTAGTGTGTCGTCTCTTAGCCTTCTGACCCCAGTTGTAGGATCGGATCTTGGCGGCTGGGTAGCCGCAGCTAGAGCAGGTCTTCTTCTGACAGTGGAAAGATCGTCGACCGCATCGATTGCACAAGGTGTGCGACTTGTTGTGTCGCTTACCGAAACTGGAGGTACCCTCTGATATTAGTATTGTTCATAACCATTTAAAAATCAATCTGAAGTTCGGTCGGAGTCGATAGGATCAATAATTCATTGTTGTTGTTCTTTTGTTTACTATTGGATCAGTTGTCGACTTAAACTGATAATTCGTCATATTTCACTTGTTGAAAATTCATCTTCTTCGTCTCCGAACCGCACTTCCGAGTCAATATCGTCTGGCTCATTCCCTCGCTACGCTTGGGAACAGCTCAGCAATCCAACATATCTACTCACTAGTCATTGCTGTTGTTGTGGTGTTGTCGAAAGGTTTTGAGTGGGTGTGCGATAGCCCTGATTGTGCTCACGTTTACCGCGCGCGTACTTCTGGGTATTCTCCCAACTCTCCTTCCAAATTGGGTCGCAGTCACGGTCACTTTTCAATTGGGACAAACCCACTCATAGCCGTATGAGCCGCACCAGCCCTAATCTAGCCCTAATCCTCTCCAACGACGGAAAATGGAATCGGCGGGGTCTTTTGGTTCGTGTAGCACGGGCTGCCCTTCACCTAGTGTATTGAATGTGGCTCGAAGAGGATGCTCAGTCATGGTGCACGCTGCAATCCACGACGAGGGCCTCTCTGCGCTTCTCGGGTATCAGTAATAGAAAGAGTATGACTCAGCAGGCTTAGCGACTCTTCCACAGTCTATGGGTGATGGTCTTTTCGATGTCGTTTGTTGTGTATGCGGAAGCGCGCGATAACAACGCATGTATCCTAATGGGGCTTATCAGATGAAGATCTCAAACCTTATTTTGTGCGGCTCGTCAAAAGGTATACCGCACCCCATTTTTTTCCGACACAAATCAGCACATATCTAACATATTTGAAAGCTGCTCAACACCTAACATGCTCATGCGCTCTGCCACTGATGTGCGCCGTTAAGCTCGCTACACTCATACACGGCCGAGACGCGCATGTTACGGACTGAAAAACGTGAAAAATTAACGCGACCGCTTACGAAGGCCGGAAGCGGGTTCGGCTCGAGGGTCTTATGCAACTAGTTCGGCAAAAGTTGCGACGCCCCGTTTTAGCGTTTCCAGGGAAACCTCGCGTATCCTTGTTCGTGACGCGACGCGAATGGTCGCGATCTGTGGCTGGACGCGTTAATGCGCGTTTGCATGCGGAGCTGAAACGAAAACGCCGTCGCGCTCAGTCACGTGCACTCAGATAATCTCACTACTGCGACTACTGTGCTTATTCATGGTTGTTTTCACTTGCTATACATTCCCGTGTATGTCTCGTAGTGTAATCGCTCCGCCTCGCTTAATCAAATTTATGCGGCTTATGCGGCTTGTCTTGGACGTGCATGAGGTCAACAAACACGACACGTCGAAGTAACGGTAGAAGAATGGTAGGAAGGCCGAGAAAACGGCACTACGTGATTGATCAAGCTTCAACTAGGCGACAAGTAAAAAGTCGCGTCCGTCGCGTGGTGCTGCGTGGCGTGTTTTGCGGCAGCAAGGTGGAACGCGACTACGCGTGCATGCCACCCGTTACTATACCAACCCCGGGACATGGCTCAGACACGACCACGCGATTACCACGCGATTATATTTCTGACGCGACCGCGTTTTCTCTACCACACTTCACACTAACACGCCTCTAACACGTCATAGGTGGTACAACACCGTTAGTATTGAGAGAAACGGGTTACGGCACTGGTATACGACAAATACTCTGGTATTGTTCGCTTGGCTCACGCTCGCTTGCTCACTATGAATATCCCCTCTTCACCCCCCGTGGCCCACGGCCGACACGGTCTACTACCAGCCTTTGCTTCATCTCCGCGCATTGAAATACACAAAGATCTCGAGGACTACGAGGACAGGTACGCCCATGGTGTCATGAGCTCGCCGCCAGTTTCTCACAAACACGCTTTGGACCTACCGAACCTGGGCAACTACCCTACACCCGTGCCTACTTCGTGTCCTGCCGAGGACGATTATGAGCCAAAACGCCAGAAAGTCACTTACGCGCCTGTGTCTGCTCAGTCGCGTGCCTTTACGGTCCGAAGCCCGCTGTCGACAGTCGCGTTGGTCCGTCTGACGCGTGATGGCAAGCAAGTGACTATTGGCCGGTCGTCGCGTTCCTCAACCGTCGCCCTTTCCTCGAAAAACAAGCTCGTGTCGCGAGTACACGTCCAGGCGCGGTACCAGGCCGAGGATGACATGGTCGTGATTGATTGCGTCGGCTGGAATTCCATTACAGTCATTGTACCAATCTATCCAAACACGCAAAACCTGGATAGCGCGTCTCTATCCAAGAGCGGCTATCCCGCCGCTGATGGCCAGGACGAGTTTGAGATTGTCAAGAACCAGACTATCCACGTCGAGCACGTGCCCGGTATAACAATTGACGTGCGAGGAGAGCGTGCGCTGGTGGAGCTGGTCGATGAGAACGACGAGACAGAGGACGAACGAGTTCCAAACGCGTTTGAAAGACACATTAGCCCGCCGCCTGTCGAGGCCATCAGCGCACCAGAGGATGCGTCCATGCAGGACGCTCAGTATGATGACTTTGAGTACGCTCCACAGACTCCTGGTGGAGCACCCTCGCCTGTGTGCTCGCCGTCTCCAGCCGAGATGCCACCTTCTTCTCCAGCGGCGTTCAGAATGGACAGGTCTCGAGATGCCACGCCCTGTCCAGAATCGCGCACATCTTTTGACGAGCCAGAACCCCTTCAAGAGCAGCCTGAGTTAGGTTTCGCCCCAGTTCTGGAGCAGCAAGATTCGGATTCTGAGAGGGCCCTGGAGAGTGTGACGGGGCCGGTGGAGTCCGAGCCAAAATCGCCAATTGTGCCGGAGGCCGAGGAATACCCAGAGTCTGAGGAGCAAAACCCAGATTTCATAAAGACTGTGCGGATCCGAAGCGTGTCGCCCTCGCCAGAACCCGAATGCCAGCACGACCAGGATGAAGTCGAGCAGTTCAAACACATTTCCACCAACACACTAGCATTCTCGCGGCTCTCTTCCATGCCAGTCTCGGCCATTCAGAAATCATCTTCCGCGCTTCCCGAGGACCTCGACTTTATGCGACGGATCCTCAAAGAGATTCCGTGCGTCGGTATCATTCCACGATCCGGTAAGGACGCCGCGGGAAAGAAACTCGAGGAGGAATACTACTACATGCCAGAGAATGATCACGATGACCATAGACGGTCAATGTACCAGCAGGCCCGAGGACACACGGGTCTACGGTCGTGCCGAAAGACCCATAAGCAGTACTTCTGGAAGAAGCCTGCTAAATAACGTAACTCTGAGCAAAGGGTAGACTCAGAACACCTGAACCGACTCCTTCCGGGGCTTCGGTAAAATTACGGCTAACGCCCTTGTATTTATGACCTAATTGATGTATTATAAGAATCATGCTCTCGGTAGTTGAAGTCTTACCTCTACCAGAGCCTGATGAGAAAAGACATTGTCCCAGCCGCGCGCAATCCTTCGCGGTAGGTAACCTCTTCGCCCTTCAACATCACTTTGACCAGCGCTAAATCAAGTCTCTAGCACACTTGCCCGTGCGTATTGGCCACTCTCAACACAGAATGGACGAACCCGTCGACCCCAAGAAGCGCTATCCCAACCCCACGTTTGGCCTCTCGATATGGGGGCCTTTGATCCCCGCCAGCGATTGCCGTGAATGCCTGTACACTCTGACAGCCATACAGGGTCTCGCTGGTCTGGCCATGTTCTGGATACCAGCTCGCAAACAGTTCGGCGCTGCCCGAGGAAAGTGGCCTACGAGGATGTACAGAGCCGGCGGGGTAGTTGGAGGAACATATCTACAGTTTCTGGCGATGCTAGAATTCATACGGTTGCAGCTGCCCCATGATCCGTGGGCTATCGATGCTGCCGAGGCAAGGAGCAAGGCTGAGGCTGCTGGACAAAAAGTTTCCACGTGGTTCGGGCCACGAGGACACAAGCCAGCCGCTTTCAAAGAGTGGAAGGCCAGAGTGGATGTCACCTTGGCGAAGGGCGAGGTCATTGAGGAGCGAGTCAAGGTCGCTAAGGGAATCTACGAGGATATCAAAAAGAACAACAGGACAATCGCGGCTCGAATTCTGGACGAGCTGAATCACGACAGAAAGTTTGAAGCCTCAGAGAAGGCACTTGAGCGGGACGAAGAGAGACTACAGACCTTGACGGAGGAGGAGAGGGATGAGCTCTTTGAACAGTGGGACGAACTGGATCCCTGGGATAACTTGAACGAGGAGACTAGGCTGGTGGTCAAGTTTATTCCTCGTGCGCGAGGAGTCAGTGTTGACGATTCTCAACCGAGGGCGAAGGATCTAGACATGAAGAGCGAGGCCATTCCAGATCACTTGGAGATTCCCTTGGAGGTTCCTCCTCTGGATATCAAGTCTCTAGAGCCCGGATCGAAGGAGTGACCCGCTAGGCGTTAGGGGTAGTACTACGAACAGCACTTGGGTACAACTCTTGGTCTTGACAAGAATTGGCGGCAGACTTGACGCTATCTTGATAAGTAATTGCATATTCAATAAGTGCATCTTCATTAGCTGAAGATCCAGCTACACCAACACATACGGGTTAAGCTCATTAACCTTTGCCTCCAGTCGCTCAATCTGGTCGTCTCTCTTCTTAAGCTGCGAGGTGAGATCTTTTAGGGAAGCACTCATCGCGGCCATCTCCTTGCCGAGCTGAACGATGAATTCGTCCCTGGCCTTGAGCTTTCCAGTGAGCTCTTCCAGACTGCAACTGGTTGTGGCTAGGTTCTCGCTGAGCTGTCCAATCTTATCTTCGCTCTTGCTGATGGTCAAGGCTGTAGTCTTATGGCTAAGTTCCTCTACCTCTGCTCTCAATGCGCTGATATCTAGTCGCGCCCGATCCCTCTCACTCAGAACCGGACGGTCCGGTATGTTTGCGGATAGTTGAGCGTGCTGAGTGAGCTCGGCAATGGTTGGCCCCCGGTTGAGTCCATTGGGTGCAAATTCGCGTGCAGTCTGCGGCTTCCAAGAGATTGAATGGTATTGAATGGCACCAATTCGGGCCATCGACGAGGCGCTCAAGTCGCCATCAGGGAACAGACACTCGGAGCATTTGAAAACGCCTAGGCACCGTTCATTCTCAATCAACTTACAGCCGCAGTTCTTGAACGCGAGATACACCCGCCATAAGTCCTCGAATTTCTGAAATATGTGTCGAGCATAGGTGTCGGTCTGGACAAATGCCTGCCACTTCTCCTTACTGGTGTCCCAAGTTAGCCATTCTGAAAATTCTTCAGGTCGTGTGTGGTTATACTCAAGGTTCCTGCGTCTATGAGCATTCAAGGCGCTTGCAATCTCTCGTAAGGTGTTGTGGAAACGTGCTGTCTCTCGTATTTCGCAGTTATGAGTGTTCATACTGTAAAAGATGGACCTCTCCTTGAGAAACAGCCAACCATGGACGAATTGGTGTTCTCTCATTCTGTCTTCGAGCAGCTCTCTGCCCCTCTCCATGTCTGTCGTCCTGACGACGTACAGGACCTTGGTGAGTTCGTGGGAGGACTCTGTCACCCTTGGAACCTCCATCAGGATTCTGCCCTCGTGTTTGCTGTCCTCGACAAACCTGTAGTCCTCTACTTGCATCGTGTGGTGGACCAGCAGTGGCATATACTGGGGGAACTCGCCATTGTCATAGGTTTTCAGCTCTGCCATGCGACCTAGTTCGCTCTGAATCGTTTCAATGTCTGTGGTCTCGAGTCGGAGCATCGCGAATCAAGTGCCTAGTCCCAGCGGAAGGCTAGAAGGAATGGTGTGCGATAAGATTAGGTCTTTATACGCCCCGCGCTAATAAGGCGTCTCCAATTTGACTCCGATTGTACGTCATAGGCATTCGCCTGCCTTGTTGGTGGAGTCGCCTGTGGTTATATATCAAGCTATAGTGATTGTCGTGAGACTGTTATCTTTTCAGTGCCCGTGTATATTGTCAATGTATTTTCATATGTTCTCGCAATCGGTATAGCTGTCTTGGGGAGCGTCGCTCGCTAGTATTTGAAATCACGTCCTTGCATGAATGATACAGTCTCTAATCAGGGGTTTGAGGCGGTGGTAGTTTCCGCGACACGCAGGGCGTTCTTTGGTTGGTTGAGATTGATTGAACTGATCCGGATCGTACAGGCATACGCTACAGCATTCGCAAATACTGTTGTTGATATTGTCCAGCTGTGTCGGGGTGTGGGCTACAGCTGGACAGGGCTGTTGGCTACACTATCTTCAGCCCTTTCTGGTGACTGAGGTTTACTCCTGGGGTAGACAGGTAGCAACGATTGAGCGCGCAAATCTTGGAAATTAATATACACGCTGAAATACGCACCAGCTCGGACCAGATTCATTACGGAGATCATGTTTGACCCTCCTGACGATTTGAAAAATTCCTGGATCACACACTAAACATAGTTACGCGCATCGATATTGCCTGTACGTGTCTACTTAACCCGGCCCTGAAAACAATACTGTACCAAGTCAAACGCACACAATCGCAGCCTAATATGCCAACGCGAATCCTCACCCGCTTCCACCTCATATCCACCCACCGCAACCGCCCACCGCCCTCAACCCATTCAGCGAGAGCCCCACAGCGGTGCCCGACGCCGGAAAATTCCAGCCAATCACAGCCCGCCAGATTGGGCAAGGGTTCCTGCATTTCGACGCGACCCCGCTGTCGGTCAACGCTTACCCAATGGGTAACTGGCCTCTGTTCGGCACTGTGTGTAAAACCCGGTATAAATACCGAAAAGGCGAGAACCAGCCAGTAGAGCGTGAGTTATGCGTAGCGAGCACACAAGTTGATTCACTAACGAATTGTATCACAACAAAGGCCACCCAACACGTATTAGCGTATCACGCGCTTCTTGTCTTATCGATTATCCACCCACATAAGCTCCCATGCCCACAAATAAGCTCGCGCGGTCCATTCAGAGGCTCGTCGGAATCCGTCGCGCTAAACAAAGGATCCCCGCAATTTGCTTAGCCATTTAGGCGCCAGGACTCAACTTGTTGCTAACCATTCGGGTCCGGGGTACAATTTTAGACATGTTTCTAAGCGCGCCGCCTACGGAGCCGGGTCCGACTAATTTTTTGTGCACGTGTGGCGCCTGATGAAAATATTTATACTAACCGGTGCTGAAAGCTGCAACGGAATATGGACGCTAATTGTAAATCTACTCGCACCCCCAATAGGCGTATAAATTTGCTATAAGCGTAGGCGGAACCACCGCGGGATGGGGTTCCCGGTGGGGACTCGGCACCTACCCGTGGACACGTGATTCGATATTCTTAGCAGAAGCAGAACGATCATGAAATACCACTCAGACTGGTCACAACTGGTCATATTCCCTCATACTGTTACCATGACACGGCTCTCCCTGCAGTAACTGACACGACCCTTATCGAGGCAGCGCGTACCCTAGCCCTACCCCAACCCTTATGCGCGTATGGAACTTATCGCTGCGGTGCGAGTCGGAGATGGAGTTCAGCTAGAGTGCAAATCGTTATGGAGAGAGTACGGAAGTAGACGTGTGATAGTGAGCAGCACTCTCGAATGAGCCAATGTTACATGATCTGACCACAGAGTTGCGCGCGCCTTTAAACCGAGACCTGCGCCATCACCATGGAAACCTCGATACCAACACAATTCCTTGTTGGCACCAGGTTTACGGTGTAGTTGCTAGCGGGTTGGCTAGCAAGTTACAGGGAAGCAATTTGATGGCAATACCGATGGGGAGTATTTTAGTTTCGGAGCTTAGTAGGAGTACGTGCTTGGTATTTTAGCTCTGTGATTTTGGTCTGGGCCGCGCAGCGCCTTGCTGACTGAGTACGTATGGTACGCTGGCCAAAGAATGAGTATGGTTATGAGTAATTAGCTATGTTTGTAATGTAAAGGTATATTAGTGCTTATGTTTCTGGGATTTAGTCTGCGAAATTGCACCTCAAATAACAGTATGTGCGTGTGGTGAAACTGTGGTTACTTTTTCTATTAATTAGCCGGCCACTACTGCTGCACACCTTTGTCACTCTTGCACACCACATCTAGAGAAAAGATGCTGGGTCAACTGAAGGCAGGCAAGCCACAGCAGGCGTTCATTGTAAAGTTAACGCCGGAGGTGGTAAAGGCCATTGCTGAGGGAGGGAAGCTGAGCTTGAACGTGAGGGGGAAGGAAGTGGTGAGTAAGCAGGCGATAGGATATGGGGCTATAGTGACGATTCTCAGTTCACTCAGAGTGTCGTTATTTGCAGGATTCACTCAGCTCAGCTCAGATTCATAGAATCAGCTCTGAAGGTGTTTGGCGGGCGAGTGCCCAAACAAGCAGAGATGGTGAGCGGAGACGGGGACAGCATCGACTATGAGGGAAGTGAGCCGGCGCTTACTGAACCGGCGCTTGCTGAACTGGAGCTTAGCTGAAGTTAGCGCTGGGTAAAGAGGGGGCAAAATGTCTAAAACGAGACTGGAGAAGAAATTGCAGTGATCAGGAAACTCTTGACTAACGCAGGACCTCAAACTGAATGACCAACCAGTCTCCACTGCCACGATATCAGAACCTTCCCACGTGGACATATACTACGGCAAGCCAGGCCACTATGAAAACATTGGCAAGATCTCGCACCGAATCAACGTCCAGCCCGATACCAACAGCCTTAAGCGGACTTTGGCCGAGAAACTGTCGGATTCCCCCCGGTCCTTGCCGACGTCGCCCCAGCTGAAGGCCGCCCCGGTCAAGGCCAAACCGAAAACTCTACAGATCAACTCTAAACCACTAAGCGCATTATCACTACAATCGGCCCCGCTACGGGTTTTGCACCTCCTTGCCTTGGGACCAAACAGTGTCGCCGGCCTCGCGCAGCGGACGAACCAGCCCTTACCCGAGGTGGACAAAATTGCTAGGGAGTACGGCAGCCGCCTCGCCAATGACGATTACGTGCTCGCAGACCAGACCTACAAGGACTTGCGGGTATGGGACTGGAAGCACTACACGCCTAACGAGCGGCAAAAGGTCATTCAGGACGCAGTGAAGGCCTTCGACCGACTAGGGTACCCACCCGACCATGCAGCTAGGCGAAACATAATAGATCCCAAGCTGAGACCCAAGCGGGTCGTGCCGCGCAAGGAGTCTTCGGACGATGAGCCGGTTATCTCGGACTCCTCGTCCGGCTCCCTTTCCGCCAGTTCGAGCTCTTCGGGGGTTAAGCGAAAAGCTGTCTCCTCGGCGACTACGGCGGTGAAGAAGTCAAGGGTCGAGCCCGCATTGACTCGGCCCGACTCGCGAGCCGACCTACGGGAACGAGAACCTCGAACCAAACCAGCTCCGACAGAAGACCTATTTGCGCTGGCGAAAAAGTTCAAGGACCAGTACCTGGTATACGAGAAGCTTTACACGACGGTTTCTGGCAAGCGGCGCTCGCAGTCGTCCCAGGAAGTGCAGAAACTGTTGTCTATGCATAAGGAGTTGGAGAGCTGGAAGAGGATTTTGTGGGCGTCGGCGAACGGGCGATGAGGCCAAATGGTCGCCTCATAGTCACCCTCAGTAGTCACCTTCGGTGACTATGAGGCGACCATACAGCTCCAGTTAACCACTCCATTGAGCCACTGATTTTTGCCCATCACGAGGATTTGTTCAGAGGCTTTCCGTCGGCTATCGTGAACGCAGCATCGAGCGACATTTCTGGCGCTGTGCCTGCCACGATGGCTGACAATTGAACCTCACCTGCTCAATTCCTCCCGCATTGCTCTTGCTATAGACATAGAGTCTGGCATCGCATCCTGTCATCAAAGCATGATAGAGGTCATTTAGCATAATTCATGACCGGCAGCAGTCCGGTCCCCATTGTCATACATATACTATACAGTATTGTCCAGATTTCCCTCGCAGTAGTTCTTGTCATGCTAGTTCTGATCACGTCTATTAAAGGCTAGCCTATAATTAGGCTCGTGATGCCCGGAGTGCAGCGCGCTGTTTCACACGGATTGGGGGCATGCACGTCCGTCACCCTCACCACATACATGTATACATCGTGACAGGTATTGACTAGGGATTTCAAAAGTTTGTTAAGAGAGTAGGTGTAGCGAGCATAACACTGTTACGTCGGCGTGATTTCGGCCTGAGTTCGGCCCGATCCAATCACCGATCCTAGCGGATTTCTGTGGGCCAAAAAAGCTGAGGCAAGGCGCCGCCAATGCCGTATGACATGCGACGGTGAGCGGTTGCTATGAACAAGGGTAAGATTAGCGTGGCAGTGGCATTGGCGGTGGGGGCACCTGTCACCACGAATTGGGACACAAGGAACACTTAGGTGGGACGGATTTGTTGTTGCCCGCTCTTTTATTATAAAGTTGAATATAATATTCATCTCAGCTATTCTTCCGCTCACAATACTCATTGATAAAGAGAACGTGATAGCCGTGTAGCTCACTAGCCTTGCTGCGGCAAATTGCCTTGTGTAACGCGGTAAGCTCTGTTTGGCCAGAATGACGCGTGGTCACCTACCGACATTTAGGTGAAACTTTTTGATGATGTTTTCAGCCGCACCTCCCAACTGACACTGGTGTCAAGTAGCGTCGAACGCCATCTGCAGCAGCTTCTACGCAGGGACACGTGATGAATCACTGATACTTGAGCCTCCCATGGTCAAGGGTAGCAAGTAATGGATTCAACAGTTTCTGATTACAAATGAACTTTTTGCATAGTGAGTATTAGTTTCTGAAGATGGGATCACAATCTATTGAACGGTGATCGATAGATCGTGCATGCGAGGGTGCAGTACGTGCTGCAGAGTATTTGTTACTCGACAGAACCGTTAGACTGTGAGCCTGAATTGAAGCGGAGCAAGCCTTGCTATGTACCTGAAGTTTGAATTGAATCCTCGCCTCCACTTGATCGAGCCGATCCGGTGAAATCCTACGAAACCACCAAGGTAGCCTAAGCACTGGCGGAGAGGTCAGGGATCAAGACCAGGGATGCGCTTCGTGACGTCACAATTTCACCGTTTCCAAGAGTTCAATATCACCAGGAACGCAGGAGTGAGGGCGGATGTCTGTGCGTGCCCGTTCCGGCCTAGCTCAGACATCGCACCGGTCAACATTGCGTGCACGAGGCTATGCGGCGAGATCGCTCAGGTCGTCTGGCGAAGATTGATGCGGAATCGGCATGCTGTAAGAATCTGATTGATGCCACACTGATCGATTTGTAGTACACATTGTATGGCGACGTACGTTCATGTGATCACGTCACCGCTATCGCATGTCTAGCTTTGTAACCGCGAGAAGTGCAGATTCAAGGCAATTCAGGCCGAGCTGGAGAGACATTTCTACGAG
Source organism: Blastobotrys robertii (assembly GCA_030564385.1). Classification (NCBI taxonomy): domain Eukaryota; kingdom Fungi; phylum Ascomycota; class Dipodascomycetes; order Dipodascales; family Trichomonascaceae; genus Blastobotrys; species Blastobotrys robertii. Next base: position 24,320 of record JAJLUQ010000018.1, read on the forward strand.
GCAGTTTAGTTGTAATTAATGTCATGTTATTAAATAATCGTAAATCGTTAGAGAGTGATGATGAATAAATAGTCAAACTTTTCGTGCCGTCGTGTGGCCAGGGTAGGACTCAATGCACGCGGAGGCGTGGTCGCGGGATCAGTGACTTGACCCCACGCTTCGCTCGCAATTGTAGATTCTCTGCTTACAGAGACTTGTTGGACTGGCCACTGAACAGCGGCTTGATCTTGCTCTTCAGGCCGGCGAATGCGCCTCGAGAGTTGGCCTTGGTGTTGGCGACTGCAGAGACAGGTCGCATTGGCTGCTGCATCATCAGGTAGGCGTAGGACATTGTAATTGATTGTGTTTGAAGACTGTGAGACTGTGAAATGTTCTGAGAAAGAAGGAGGAAGCCGTCTCTTTTTATAGCTGATTTCAAAGAATGTTCTATTTTTTCTTCAAAACGCAATGTAACACAGGGTCCAGAGCCGCCGGACGCGTGCCCGGGCCATAACCGACAGATTCGCCACGGTTATATGCAGGTATCGCGTATTCATTTACATTTGTTACATTTCTAAATGTTCAGCCGCGCGTAAAAATATTTTTCTTGCACGGAACATCCCGAAAGATCTGCGTGTCAGCCGCACGTAAATTCGGTCCCGACTCGGCTTTTCTCGGTTGTAAGCGGCTATAGGCGTCCGGATAAACTATACGGAACGCGGCCAGACGTACCCGGCATTTCGGCGGATTCTATCCCCGGTGGAAATAATACGGGCTCGCTGAGTTTAGTTATTAGGGGTCGCAGTCTGCCGTACTGGGTTGGTTAGTAATAAAGCGTGAGAGCATTACTTATACGGTCCCGTGTGCCAAATCCCGTTTACTGACGCTGTCGGTCTATGAATGTCGCCATAGCAGTGAATTTGCATCACAGAGTAACACCGCTTATAGTCTAGGCGGAACTGAGTAAGTCACCAGATAGAGCCGAGTAACACGGGTTAGAAAGACCATGAGTATTAGCCGGAACTACACCCGAACATCGACAATGTCTATGGCGACATATTATTATCCCGTAATGCATGTATTTGTAAGTTAAGTTTTCGAGTTCGGATCACGCCATGATCCCGAGTCCACCTTGTGATTTATGATCTGTAGGATTAGTCAGAGTGGGATGGGACTGCACACGTTTGCTTCACCTTGTGGTTTCCGGCCGTTTTCTGGTCCATTGTGATTGATCTCGGAAACGCATTAATTTGATATTCTTGCGTACCGGTATACGATGCCGGAAGCCGTTGTTGCTAATTGAGTCGATTGATGGCAGAGAACTCGTCAAATTCAGTTCAGCCATGTGTATCATAAGCAAACTTATAGACAATCACACGTAGCTAGCAACCAAACCACGATCACGCCCTCACTAACACAGACACCTCCTAGACCTCAACCCCACCGGCACTGGCCACCCGCTTGCTACTTCACTCACATGATTAGATCGATTGGTTACCCGGCCTCATTTCCCAGTTGCCCGTCAGACCCCGGCATGTCTCACTGATCATCGGGTACTAAACCATGCGGCTGACGCCCGCTGCGGCCAAACCACTTCCCTGGAGACCGCGGCCGAATCGAGATTTAATTATACGCATTGAGCTGTTGTGCGGTTCCCAGTCTCTTTAAGCAGTCTACCGCTGTGAACCCATGCACACCCTTCCCGCCACAACAAGGGGTATAGGGGTAGATCGCTTGGCAGGGTCGCGATTTCGGCGTCGCCCGTTTAGTAGCCCAGATCCAGCGTGGGAGCCTAATACGATGAAGGAGTCGGGGCATTGATTGTCCGGGAGGAGATGGTTGCTGAGACAAGAGATGAAGTGTGCGAAGTTAGTGTATTCAATAAACCATTATGCATTAAGAAATAAAAATGAAGAAAACTGCGGTACAATGTGCGGTATCAAACAGGCGGCGAGCTTGGGATTTCTCAGTCGCCAAACTAGTTAAAAGGTATGGGCTCACAGCCTCTTACCCGGTACCAGAGTAAAAATGATGACAAAAATCGCCGCCACCAGAACCACCACACTCAGCACATACAACGACCTTTTGACCAGCAGCTGTCGCACGTAAGGCTCTTTAATCCTGATATACTTCTTTGCCGTGACTTCGCTAAACCCAATTATAGCCACGAGCGGGTCTAAATTGTATAGCGATGCAAAGATTCCATAGGCACCCACCAGGAAGGGCAAGATGAGCCAGAGGCGCGTAGCCTTTGGATGAATGTCGAGAAAGATGAGTGAGAATCCAGCCCAGAAGCCGCCGAAAGTGGCAACCAGACCAATCATGATTCTCGCCAGCGAGCCCAGTGGAGTGATGTTGCCCAGCGCCTTTGAGGCGAGGAAGTTGGGGAAGGCCTCCTTCTCCATAGCCTGGAACACATATTCCCTGGCCTCGTCAAACACCTCAGGGTCGTCTCGGCCGTCGACCTCGATAGCCTGTTTGACCGCGGCCATGATTCGAGGCGGCAGAACGATTTCTCGCTCGGCGCCAGAAATGAAGTATGTCACGAGAATTCGGTGCGACGACTGTCGAATATCTTGTCGCGTCACCCAGTTAGAACCATCGTCCAGGTCGCCCTGTCTTCGCGGAAACAGTCGCTCAATTGTATCAGCCGAAATGGACAGATGCTGTTTGCTAGAAACGGTGGAGAGGCGCGTTTGCCTCGACACCCGCGGACTTCTCCTCGCCTGGTCATGGAAAGACTCCACGGAGTTGTGTCGTGAGTCGCCAGGTCCTCTGAATCCAGAACTCGGTCCGGGGATGATTGGTGTAATGTCTTGCTTCTCGTCAAAGTCTGTCTCGTCGGCCTCTTGAATGTTTTGGTTGATTCGCGAAATAAAGTTTTCCGTTCGCGACGCCGGCGAGTGCAGCGTAGCAAGGTCCTTTTCCTTCGCGTTCATGGCGTCGAGCAACGCAGACAGCCTATACAAGGTGTCAGAGTTTGCGTTGGCGCCGTTAATTTGGCCGCCCACGTTTTCCTCGCCTCGCAGGAATGCGGACAGACGATGTGAGTCTGAGTCGTTGAGCCCTCCTTCCTGAATGAGTGTGTCTAATAGAACCGAGCTCGCCCGGCTGGAGCCGTCTCGCTCGCTGGACGCCGCGAGAATGCTCTGCCTCAGACCCCGGACATAGTGCCGACACAGACTGAGATGCTGGACAACATCCAGCCAGAAGTCAAGATAGTCCACGCCGCGGTATTGCTCCCGCATAAACACATAGAAAGACCACAGGTCCACTGGCGCTTGGGTGCGCCGGTTCAGCACCTCAAACAGCGTGGGCAGCCGCTGCCGGGTATACAGGTTTCCGTTGGCCATCGCCTTGTATCGTATCGTGTGTAATCGTTCCTTATCGCGGGTCGTGATCCAAGGGGTCAAGGGGCAGTGGGTGAAACGAGCGGATAGGGCGTCTACTAGCGTGCGACTAGTGTGCCCAGTGAGTACCTAAGGAGACAAGTAACAGCAGCGCTCGGCGGTGGTGCTTGCAATGCCGTCAAGCTGAAACGAGATGAGTTAATCTAGGTTGTGGTTATGGATAGGAGAAAAAAGAGGCGGGCCAGTGTGAAACAAAGCGTTGCCGTGGCAACGCGCGCGCGAATTTGGCGCACGGTTTGGGCGCACCCTAGGCTGCAGGACCAGGCACAGTGACGAACAGCGGCATAACGGTAGACTGTAACGCTTGCTCCATGGGCGATGCGGTTGCGGGCCGTTTTATCCCGTTTGGTGTAATTTTTTCTGGTAAAAATTTCCTAGTAAGCCATAACACCCCGGTCGGACCGGCGGACTGGGTAGGAGTCAAAACAGACACAGGCCAGTGCACGCTAACGAGCTGGTAGGGTGGTGCCAGCGTATATTACTGCATAGTGTATTTTCATCTATATGCAAATAAAGTTTCTGAATCTAATTGCGCGCACTGGCCTATGTCAATGCTGAACCAATTAAAGCCAATTTAGCTGTGAGACTGATTTAACTAACGGCAATAAGCAGATTCGCCCGTCTAGTGCCCTCGCGGCTTGTGCGCACATACCGATCCGATCGCCAAAGGAACATTCCTGATGTCTAGGAGCGCCTCCTCGACCGCCTCACGAACGGGTGGCTGACTGTCTAAGATATTATCCCTCGCTGAACGAAGGAGTCGATAGTATATATCTTCTCATTCCCGCTCCGTTCAGTACTCTTCAGTCAAGTCATTCTTTCAACAGTCATTCTTTATTCATTCTTTAAAGACTCAACACCAACAACACCCACAGCACCGCCATAACACACAGTGAGTATACAAACGCGTTTTTATTTACGCGACGCGCTAACAAAGTGTCAACAATAACTCCCCTCACGCCCCTCCACAAACAGAGCCCACCTAAACACCTACAACAATACACCAAGAACCCAGCGCTTCTGCCCTCGGCCTTTGAACTAACACCGCCGGATAGCCACTCACGGAAACGCAACTATGAGAATTATCAGTATCACCCCGTGACGCCCAGCGGGCAGTTCGCGACGCCCAACAAGCGCGTGAATTCCTATGCCGCCCCCTGCGTTCCTGCGGACACTCCTGCAAGCTCAAGCAAGGCCCCTGGCTTGGACAAGGACTTCTCGGTGACGGATCTGCCGGCCTACATGGGCTATCTGTCGCGCCAGAAGAAAGACCGCGGCGAGGAGGTTGCTTCCGTCTGGTCTTATGATGTCGAGCAGGCATTCATGGAGGCTCTTCGCAAGATTCCCCGTGTCGGACGCCGAAAGATCACCATCTACGGCCGGCCCTGCGGCCGGAACGAGCTCATCTCGGACTACATTTATCAAAAGACTGGAAAACGTCGATCCAGGAAGCAAGTGTCGTCGCACATTCAGGTGCTGAAGCATCTGCTCAAGGATGACAAGGAGTTCATGGCCCTGGTCTCTGACACTGCCGGAAAGCCAGAGCCCTACTCGTCGCAGAACCCCACCATTTCCCCCATCTTCTCCAAGAACTCGGCTGGCGTTCGAGAGCAGGAAGAGCGACGGATGACTTTGGGCACCACTGAGATGTTCATCTCTCCGCGGCCGGGCTCCCACGCCTATCCAGGCTCCTCCTCCTCCGTGTACGCCCCGGTCCCCCAGCGATCGCTGTCGGTCGCACACGCTTCCCCAGAACACACACCTGCATTGAAGGTTCCGCCTTCGGACATTTGTCCCCTTAATTTTTGCATGTGGAACGTCGAGACCCAGCAGGTCTACTCGCAGCTGATCCGGCCACAGTTCGAGATGGCGCTGCGACCCGCGCGAGGCGTGGCCAACATTGCCGAGCGTTTCCCCAAGGTCGCAGCCCTGCTGCAGTCCGGTCACGTCGCTGCCAACAATGTGCCAATCGTCTACGGCAAGATCAAGCTGAGCATCGCCGATGAGAAGCAGCCCATTGTCTATGGCAAGGACTTCCGGACTCTGCTGGAGTTTTCGTTCCAAAACAACCTGTCCAGCCCCTTCAACGAGGACCTCATCAAGTGGCAGGTTGTCACGAGCGTCAGCACCATGGGCCAGGAGGTGCTCGACCTCTTTGAGCCTGTCAACATTCAGCGAAACCTTTCGCAGCGAATCGACAAGCTCTGTCTCCCGTTCGCTGGCGATTTCTGGGCGGCCTTCATTTCTGGCTTCGCCAACAGAGACTCCGCTAAGGACTGCGAGACAGCCATCACGGCCATAACCGTCACTCAGAAGCTGTACTGTCGACGAGGACGACACCAGGATAAGCCCTCAGACGCCAGCGAGCGGGACTGCGACGACCTCAAGGCCATCATCATCTATGAGTTTGAGAAGGCCGCCGATGTGTTTGATGCGCGAAGCGTCTTCCGGCGACTGGTGCTTAACGACTCGGACAGCCCGTCCCAGGCCACACAGTTTGGCTCGCCGTTGCCTCGACGACACGTTGACGTTACACAGCTATCGGCGGCCGCCTTGACCTCCTCACTGCCGGCAATCCCTCCGCCGGTCGCCGCCGAGGTGCCAATGTTTTATGACGACCAGGCCTTGTACCCGATAAACCAGGGAGTCAGCATGACGAGATCGTTCTCGGTCGCGGGTTTCAGCCAGCAGCAGCCGTTACCCCAGGAACAGGAAATACTCACAGACTATTGCGATTCGCTGGGTATGACCCGGTCTCTAACAGCGTTTGCCGAACCTTCGAATCCGTGGTGTGACCCTTTCACACAGCTCAACAATGAAGATTGGCAACAGAACCACTCCAGCTCCGACACTGAGCATGTTCCAAGCTCTAACCACAGCTCTAGCTCCAGTCGAAAGACTACTGCAGACTTGCACATTGATGTGGTGCCCTTCTCTAATGGATTGTTTGATAACTTTGAACAGCCTCTCAAATCAGCCCCACCAACCTTCAACTATAAGGATTTTGACGAAGATGATGAATAGCCCCGGGTTCGCCCGGGCATCACCCCCAGGCCCTGCCTGTCTAATGTACTAATGTAACGATATGCACTTCTAACGTACCAGCTCCCAACGTCTCCAGCTCAACGTGCTCCCCTCAACGTGGAATGCATGAAGCCGTATGGTCTCACTTATATTGAACCAGGCTGCGTGGCACTACGTAGCCATGCTTCGCCGCTACACGGAGCGCCGGTGAAGCAGGGACAGTGTGGGCGCCGTGCCATTTCTGCCGGCAGCCTGGCTTCTATACAGCAACGTGTTGACATAAATGTTACGTAACGTCGCGTAATCATCATTTAACGTAAGAGAGTGTCACGTGACTCGCGCATAAAAATTCTGAGGTGATATTCATATGACGCTTGTGGACCCGCGATGTGATTGGGATTGTGGGCCCATTAAGGTGGGTGGTTAAGTTACATGGCCCCACCGGCCCACTAGTGCCTTGATCTTCAGCTACTGTAGACTCTGGTTGCTATGTTTAATTGTGTGGTGATGCTCCGGCATAGTTGAGTCACGTTATTGAGTGTGAAATTAAGTGTGAGACAGTGTCTCTATTCAGAGTTGTCGTGAAGCTGTCGTGATTTAAGCCATCCAACACGTGCAGGTACACGCACGTTCGTGATATGCGAGTTAGTTCGATATTAGATCATCGCGCACATTTAGCCGTACCAAGAAGACCAAGCACTGGCCCGTGTCTGATGATTGTGGAATTCCCTCAACCGGCGTTTTCGCCCGTTCAAGGCCCGCCGAAGCCAGATCCCGCGATGACCCTTGGCGCCCAGGCCTCCACAGCACAAGAGAGAGTCGGGGTCCGAAGGTGATGGCGGGATTTGATACCGAGGCCAATTCCTTGGTATGTGATGCCGCTGACGCCACTGAGATGCCGATAATAGATGAAACAGTGCCTGAGCAGAATGCCTCTTTTGCCTTTGCCCAGCACACTGGAAAACCCAACCAAGAAGGTCCCAAACAGCGCGGCGCTGCCCTGCATGAACGGCTCTTGCCGGAGACAGTTTGCCGACATAGCCGGCAGGAGTATTTGCGCTGACCCGAGCTTTGAAACGGTCCGAAGGGGGTAATTCAGTCGGCGTTACGGGGCCGGAAACATCTCCTGAGGAACCATCTGCCTGACGTTGAGGTTTATACGTTTCGCGGCCATCCATTGGGCGTACTCAGCCCTGTACGGCCCGCGTGCCTCTCGTAAGTGCGGAGGACACGTCTCAGGAAAAACCCTCCCCACGCCGTGGAAGGCTTTTCTGGCGGCGCCACCCATCACCAGCACGTCGCCAGACCGGAGCAGCACCTGTAACGGCTGCGAGGCCCGCGAGCCGCCCACGTAGAAGATACACTCGCAGCCCAGAGACAGGGACACCAAGTCGTTCTCACAGAGCTCGGCCACGTCCTGGTGCGGCGACAGAATGTCGCCTGGCGAGTAAAAGTTTACTATCGCGGCTTCTGGAGTGCAGGAGGGGAATAGAGAGGCCAGAAGCCGCTTCAGTCTCTGTGGGAACTCAGGCCAGCCTGGCGTGTGTGGGCTGAACGTCGGGTACTCTTTCGTCGTCCAATTGTATTGTCCTCCGAGGGTTATCCATCTAAGTTTTTTAGTGCGCAGTTGTGCCATTGTAATGTCCTTACCCCCATTTTTGTGCTTCACGATGCTCTCGCTGAAGATGTTCAAAGGTCTCTCCAAAATATAGTGCGGATCGAGATTACTCCTATGTTCCTCTACAGGAACGTGATTTTCCACAATGTCAACGATAAGCGCCCTCTGCACGCTGGCATCAAACAAGCCGGGAATCACCCTGAGACCCGGTAGTTGCTGAATCCGGTACTCAGTCTTGTGTCGTCCCTGGCAGTGCGTTGCATAGACTTTTAGAGCGTCTTCACCGGCCTCAAAGGGTAACTCGGTAACAGAATATGAACCGGTGTAACTCGGATCTCCAGGTATAAGCACATCGGTAGACAGTTGATCTCGCCGTAGGTGACGGTGGCCTTTGAATAGCGGTTTGAAGGCATCCATGCCAACGGAGCGAGCAAGCGGCTTGTCGACTACTGTGTCTCGCTAGCCGTGATGCCTCCTAGTACTACCAAGGTCCCAAGCTCAGGGCAAACTTTAAGCGCGCCCGACACTAAAAATTCTGTCACAAAAAGAAAATTAACAGTTGCTTTTTCGCACCTAACCCACTCAAAAGAAATCAACCATATATATATTGCGAGGCCCTAGATTCAGCGGTAAAGCGATGGACTACATTTTCGAACTGGATTACGACTCAACTCAGTCATCGCCGAGATCGTCACGTGAGCCTTCGCCGGTGACTAGGGCCGCAGGTTGCCGTGATGATGTGCCGCCGTTCTATTTAAACGCACGCGGTTCTTCCTTCATGACAATGCCAAACAACACTTCACCTCCGCCGGTAGTCAAAGTCGAGCAAAAGAGCCCCTCGCTGTTCCCGAGCACCATGGTTTATGACAAGAGGATACCATTGGTTCCCAGTTTCTCGGTCCCGATGCCGGAGAAGAAGCGAAAGTCATAGCTCTACTCCTCAAAGAGAACCACTCACAGCTCGACTTGCGACGCACCATGATATCACAGCACCACTAACTCGACTTACACCACTAACTCGACTCACTAATCACTAACCGACCACCATACGCTAACCACGCTGCCAACAATACAAGGCACCCACCACTATCAAAAGCTATACGCAACACGCACTATCAGCGCCACCTGAACGCCAGCTGACGTTGTGTGGCGGCGCTGGCGGAGTGCCTACGGTGATCAGTGCGTCACCGCAATTTATCAGCATAGCAGCATAAATCTATCAGCAGGCTTACTTCCATTCATTCGCTGGTCCCCTGGGCAACACGACTCCACTCGACACGTGTATGAAACGCCCAGCTCCTCCTCGTGGGTTGCGAGCGGCGTGCCGTGCTCGTTTCTGGGCAGAGCCGTAGTCCCACGTTCATGCGCCGCCGTTGGACTGATGAGCCGCACAAAAAGCCGGAACAGGAAAGCCGTTGCAGATCCCACACCAACACTAAGCAAGCCAAGTACCAGCATACCAGCATCTGACTAGACAGGAGCGTTGGCCGTAAGCACTGCCTGATCAGCGTGAGCATTTCTCGCACAATTATTTAAGTAGAACATTACTAATACATGCATCGGCATCTGACTGCCCGGGGTGTAGTAGTCCGATAGCGGGCCACCGTTGGAGCGTAGCGGATCGCATAAACAAGGCAGCAGCAGTGCTAGAGAGACGTAGGCAGCAAGTGTGACTGGAAATTACATCAATAATCGGCTTAGTCATCCAATAACGAAACAATATTACCGTAAGTAATTGAGGATCAGTACCTCGCTCATGGGCCGAACTCCGTCAAACCAGAATCGGCCGAGAAATCGCGTATAGCAACAGTAATCGCATAGGCATGTGGCCGCTAATGAACCGCAGCGCGAAGGCCACGGCTAGCATCATGCTAGGCCCCGCGAGGCAGAGCTTGGGCATACTCTAGCTCGGCATGTAGCAAAGGCTCTTTACTTGTGGTACCAAGACACTTTCCAAGCATCAAGGCCGTGTGTTTGCAGCGTTTTTGCTGATCTCAGACATTGCGCGGCTCCTTGCCGTGTCTCGCCAACTTAATTTCGCCATCACGTCAGCGGCGTATGACCTTATCAGTGCCGCGGCCGGTGACGCACCCCAGGTTAGTCTCGGGCAGCCGGGGATTGTGGTGGATTGCTATGGTATACAAGTGGTCATCACTAGTCTATTGGCTTGTAGTATAGCTGTCGCTACAAGGCCGCCGCAGCCGCTAAAGCTTTATTGTTCTACGATCTTCATTTGCATCTATATAGATCGATGACTAACAGCATACTCACTCCGGCGATATCGGCTTCACCAATAAGGATGCTGAGTCAATGATGATGGAATCGAAAATCGTGGAAGCGAACACGGCGGAGGTGCCGGTTGCCAGCTTAGTAGTGGACCAAATCAACGTTCACTTAGTTGTAGTATTAGCGTAGTTTTATAGTGGCCAAACTGATGCCGAAGTGCCGAAGTGCCGGTATGTCAGCTTTAGTCGATCAGCGCAGCAGCAATTACGAACATGAACTGATGTCTGAAAGCTACTGCGATTAGTTAATAGTGCGGTCTACCCCTGTCAGGTGGCGAATACTGGAATATATTCCTTGTGGCACCGATAGCCCAGACTAGTAGCCTGGACTGTACCCTGTGACTATAGCCTCGGATTGATGCAATTCCTGATGGCGCTGGTCGCCTTATCAATGGCCTCCGTCCTCCTCTCAAAGTCGCGGTAGAAATCAAACTGCACCCAGAACCACGTCGCCTGCTGCATGTTTTCCACCCGTTCCGCGCTCTTCTTCAGAAAGGACCTCAGGTCCCATGAGCTGTACAGCACTCCGCAATGATTCCTCACTATATTGTCCACCAGCGAAATGTACGCCGCCGAAAAGATGCTATAGGCATGAACAAGCATGGCTGAACAGGCCTCATCACACGTGCCTTCGCTCTGCTTTAGCTCTGTCGTGACCTTCTCCAGCCTGTCCAGAATCCTGACCATGGGCGTGCCAATTCTGATCTGATTGGAAAACTCTCGCGCGTCGTTTATGGTTGAGTTGAGTGAGGTGAGTAGCGGTTTCAAGCTGACAAACTCATTGGCAATAGTTGTTAGGTCAAAAGCTGATACAAACGACACCACCAGTAGGATAATAGAAAACCTCATTTCTGAACCGTGGGCATTCAACGGCGTGCCCTCCTCATATATCTAGCTAGGAATGTAGATCTCATCGCAGCAGCCTTGTCCAGAGATCAGCAGGATGCCTCGCGACGTTTGTTGGAATGATCCTCCCACCAAATAGGCATCAAGGAGTCCTCATAGGCTATCAGTCGGGTTCACGACGCGAATCACTCATAGAGCTGGTGATTAGATAACTGTTAGCGTCCTTAGCCGACTGTTAGGCCATCAACTGAAGCTCATGATAGTTCTTATGTAACCATCATGAGCGTCATCTGAACGGAGTCAGGTCATCCAACTAGCAGCTTCAGTGTACGCAACAAGGGGGTCATTCTTGAACTGACCTGCGTTGTATGGCCGCTTGTTTTGTCGCTAGCGTCCTAATAAGGTCAGACCTCACCCCACAAAAAAGTCACCCACCACGAGAACGCTGATGGGTAACCAAAAAAGTACTCCGATACGGGGAATTGAACCCCGATTTGCACGGTGAGAGCGTACTGTGCTAACCATTACACTATATCGGATTATTTCTTGAAAGTCAAAATTTGTGGCATATCGCACCTGCTAATTTATATCACGTGACCGCGACCTCGATTTCAGCAAAATCGGCCAAAAACGCATAGATTATCGTTTCAGTGAGTATTAGAGCTAACATTACGTCCTACGCCATGTCTCGCAGTTTCTGGTCAGCTCGTATACTTTCATCAAGATGTAATCGAAGATGAAATCCAATTACACAACGGACTAATCCTGACGTTACAGAGCCCTGTTCACACCTTGAGTATACCTCAAGGTCCGAAATCATCGAGGGCTCTACGCCACGACGCTAGCATTGTTGGCCTGAGCTGACGTCTCTGGAATTTTAACCCTTCAGTGCTAGCTATGGACGAGTCAATTAATTACATCTTTCTCCCAGTCAACGCTTTGCCAGCCTTTCAAGATGGCCCCAACCACAAAGACGTGTGAAGAGTACAAGGTGCACCCATGCACAGACAACCCCAAGACACCGCGAGTCAAGAGGGTGATATTTCGGGCGTCGAATATAATCTCTTCCGCGGCCGAAATACCGCCTTAGTTATGAATGAACATGCTATTCGACACTTGTCCCAGCGTACAGAACTATCACTACCATCAGATATATACCTTGGCTGAACTTTGTTATTAAAGGAGGGCTTATCAACATTGGAAATGCCGACATGAGAGTTGACGTCAGACTAAAACTGGAGCGTGACCTGCCCATTGGATATATGGAGCTCCAGTACCTGGCATGGGCCTTTTCGAAATCACAGTTCTTTCGATCCACGAGCACCAAACCTGCCATAGTCTAGCTTGCATGCATATACCGATCGAGGAGTATGCATACATATAGCTGGCCGTAAGCCTCTGCGCCTACATCGCGATAACAATTGTGCATGTACGTTGAGCACTCCATACCGGAGGGAGCCTCTTTGCATGGTGGCTTTGCTTTAAGTGCACAAGTCGGTATTTTCTGGCGCTTATATAGGAAGGTGCGGACATATATATCGCTAGCTGGCGCTGCTATGCATTTCCCAGCTCAGCATAGAGGTCATTGACGTGGACTATACTATCAATTCGGTAACTTTGGAATTGTACGCACGAATTCAGACAGGCCGGGCTACTGTGCTGAGTGGCGAAACTCGATCAATTAGTTAAGGAGCGTGTGAGGAGGCTGCATGAAGGTTTGAGCTGATGCCTAGCTGCTCTTGCGTCCGCCATTCAGCTGCTCGAAAAGCGGTGCGGTCTGACTTTCTACTGTTGCATGGCAGATATGTGATAGTGCAAGCTAGGGTAACGAAACGCGGGAGCTGCATGGAAGTATGATAGACGACTAAGTATAGCTAGCTAGCTGGCGGCCGGGTTAATTGCTAAGGGATCCTGAGAGTATACGTAGAATGAGAAAGAATATGCACACTATTGATACAGACTTTTAGATCGACTTCGTGAGTAATAGTTGGACTCAATTGGCATGCTCGCTAGCTGTACATATGGCATGAATCACCATATATATAGAACGAGGCGACGCCATCATGCAGATTACTATATTGTAGTCAGAATGAAGATGCTCAAACGTAGTAGAAGATAATTGCTTCAGCTGATTCTTGTATCGAAACAAAGATCTCGTCAAATGTGAGTGGGACAGGTTGCATTTGCAACTCATGCTCCTCATTCAGCACCTCAGTAAACCGCTGGTGTCGCTGCTGACCATACATATATAGGAGAGACAGGTCTCCTTCATCGGAATTGGGTTCGGGAAAGATGTTTGCAAGGACTAGCGGCGCAGGCTGTGGGCAAAACCTCGATCAGAATGTCATACAGGAACGATCGCGACGCCGATAGGTATCCTTCTTCGACCAGACTGTAATGTACCAAGTTTCTTTGGTAATAAAGAGGATAAAAACTTCGACACCAATATATTACCACGACGGCCTCACTTCTCAGCGCATGCACATCTTTTACCATGATCGACTTTCCCGCACCATAATCATGCATAGACTTGTCAATTATCGATATCTCAGGCTGAATTGAAAGTTTTGCGGCCATAGCGTCTCCGATTGCAATTGCTATACCAGGTGGCCGGATAATGTCGTGCATGCATGGAAGAAGCTAGTAGCTATGTGTTTTCACAATGTTCGATCGCCATGGTTGATCCGATTCCGATCGTGGCTGACGGTGGTTGTCACTCATTAGACAGACCCTCACTTGGTGAATTCGACACTCTGCATAGATCGATGATATCACGGCACAGTCGACCATTTCACTTGCTTAGAAACAGCCAGCTGGCGCCTAACTTACGTACGTGTTGTTATCTCACCCATCCATCCAGTGTGTCTGATCTAATCACCAACTGCAGGCGTGCATGTACCTAGCTGGCAAGGTTTTGTTGCAAGCTAGCTCATGAAATGGAGCTAGTACGTCGACTTCGAGTCTTCCGTCCATCTCCTGGTCCGGCTGTAGGCTCGCGTCCCGTTTCAATTGCGAAGCATAACGATCATATCACTTCTGTAAACGTATAGCTCTACGTCAGTCTTTCCTTGAATTTGATATTGATTGGTTCACGTATACGTATATATATGCATACATCCAAAGTGTACCCCGGCCAAGTATATACCCAGAGCTTTTGCTATCGGTGGCAGATATATGGACCAATCACATGCTATACGCTTCAGATCGAAACTTGTTTCGAGACATCTTCATTTAACCGTTATCTGAGCTGGTGTCGGCATATATATGCGGTTATATAATGCATGCATGCATGTGACTAATATATCTCGATCGACCATCCTACGGTGAGCTTTTGTAGCGTACGTATATCTATCGATCTGCATCAATAAAGGGCCGGATAGCGTACATGCGAGCCATATAACCAAATGGGCTAGTTTCTAGTTGAGTAATACAGGTTTCTTTCGTCTTTTTGTATATAAAATTATAGTAACGACGTACCAAATCCGCATGTAGGATGCCTATACGGATCGAATCTGGCATATACGGAAACACGCGTGTATCGCCATAACGCCAGAAAAGGATAGAGTTATCCAGGAATACCTGAGACTCGTACAAGTATGGCAACACTTGTTTCTGGCGCCAGAGAACGTGCCGTTACCTTAACCTCAATCAAATATCGCCTGCCAGGACGTACTATGACCTCATGCCGCCAGAGTTAATTCGAGACATGCGTCTGCGCTATATGTAAATAATATGTGGTAAACTCACGCGGTTAATGCCGAATCCAGTAGAGGCTTATCACCAAGCGACATTTTCCGTACTCCGGATTCAGAAACCATGACGCGATGTCTCATGCTTATTTATACTTCGGACCGCTATCCCTGGAAGCTCGTGAATCTTATATAGTTTCATACCCCCAAATCCCGTGTAAGACGGTAAAACTGCGACTTGCAGAGGCGCCTGGATTGGAGTGAAGCTAGAGCTAGGCTACACAGATAGCGGAAATCCCAACGTGATAAACCCAGCGTTATAGCAATAGCGTTACTTCCGTCTCACAGTTCTACGTCATATATATTATATAGTAGCAGAACGGCTCAGACAACTATGAGATTTGAAAAGCAGTAACGTTACCCCATGTTCTCAACCACACCTGACTTATCACCTAAACATAGCTTCAGATGCATACTGCTGGCCTCAAGGGTTGAGGAACCTCGCACTGAGCATACTTGCAACCGAATCAAAACCAGGATCGTGAGTTTTCCAAGAAGTCGCCTCTATACATATAAAACTTCCGGATGCATAACTGACCGTAGCTGAGCCCAATCACAATACCATATCGAAACATTCTACTACCTTATCCGAGGCAGCACACTTCCAGTATACCAAACAGACACACATGTCTCGCAATCTCCTCAATCCTCACCATTAGCCAAGCCTAGAGTTTCTATCTCTAGATATATCCACGCCTCGCAGAGCTATTCCCGGCCACCCTTATATCAAAGATTTCGGTTCCATGACGACAAGCCAACGACACATCCGGCTGACAAATCCTGCCTAACATGCATCAAAGGTAATTACTATGTACAATACTGCTAGCGAGCAGCGGTCAGCCGAAAAGCTCTATCTGGCTGAATTGGTGACGGTTTGGTCTTTTTTCCGACTGGTTTAGCGCAATGAACCTCGCCGTATACTCTATCGTCCACCTAGAGCTACTCCTCCACCTTCGTACCAGTCCTCAGCTGAAGCCCGTGCCAGCTCTTGATGTCCTCAGCCAATACAGCATTCACCATCCTATGCTGCTTAACAGTCGTCAAGCCCTCAAACTGTCCGGAGATCAGGTTGATAAAGTACATCGAACCGCATCCACCTGAAATGTCCTTCACCTGGATGTGCTTCACGGGATCAAAGGCCTGGACCAGCTTGTCGTGAATGGCCTTCTCGGAGGCATCCATTTGACTGTAGAATCGGACCCCACGGGCCAACGGGGCTCGAATGTTGGTTCGTATTAGTCGCAGCATGAAGTTTTGTGAGTGTTTGGTGCGCGCATTGCTTTCTGACGTAAGGCTGTACCGTGAATTGGTGGGGGTCTTATTGGCCGAAAATAAATGCAATTATATCGCCAGCGTCTGGAAATGTTGAAAGAGCGACTGGGTGAAGGTGTGGTTTATGTGAACACGCACCAAGCCCTGAAATACACAAAGGGACAAAGATAACCAGCACAGCAACGATTAGAGCTCCCACACGATAACCATTACAAAAAAGAGAATTAGTCAGTGATATTTTCAAATAGAATAGTACATGCCGCCGTCAGACGTCCAATGCCCAATATTTTATGGCTATTACATTACTTTTAATCATAACCAAGTCCAATTACCCAATTGTTAGTACTGAGTAATTAGATTTGATCCCTCACGGAATCGGAATCTAGTCCTGCTCAGCAAGTCGGGCCTGCTTCTTCTCCTCAGCTCGAGCAGCCTTTCGCTCTCGGGCAGCCTTGGATCTGAGTCGTCGGGCCTCAGACTCGTCCTTCAGGGCCTTCTGTCGCTGGGCCTCAGCCTTAGCCTTGATGACGTGCTCAATGACCTGTCGCTTGTGCTTGAAAGTGTTACCCTTGGACAGCTTGTACAGACCGTGGTACAGGTGCTTGTCAATCTTGCCAGAGTCTCGGTACTTGACCAACAATCTTCGCAGGACTCGCAGTCGTCGCATCCACAGAACAGTGGTTGGCATTCGGGCCTCAGAGGTACCCTTTCGCTTACCCTGACCGGTGTGTCGGCCGGCTCGCTTGGCCTCGTGCAGAGCGTTGGTTCGGGATCGAGAGTGGCCAACAGCTGGCTTGTGGATGATGAGACCGTCGGCGATCATCTTTCGGACAGCCTGTCGGGAGTTGGCGTTGGAGATCTCAGAGGTCTCGTTAGGGTCGAGCCAGATCTTTCTCTTACCAACGCCCAGAACGGACGAGGCGAGTCTCTTTTGGAGTCGGAGGTTGGCCCTGAGTTAGCTTTGAACTTGATACCATATAAGGGACGTAGCGACTGAGGGTTACACAAACTAGCATCCCATGGTTGGAATAAGGCTAGTGTTGCCATTAGCTATAATTAAGCGCCCAACTGGATGTATTGCTATTGTCCATTGTTTATCGATTGTTGCTTGAATCATTGATTATGCGCCGGGCTGACGCCAAAAGGAACTCAAAATTCGAGGAAATTCATTTCATTATACATCCCAGTTCCGCTCTGTCGTCCATCCCAACATCCATCCATCGTCCACAGCGACATGTGTACTCACATTTCTACTTGTTGTTGGTGATGGTGGAGAGAAACTTTTGTGCGTGTACTCCTAAGTGGGCGCGCTTTCGGCGTACATCACGGCACGCTGGCTCACACCTCGTCATGCCTCGTCATCCTCCCAACAGCTGTTGTGACTGTTTTTTCCACGTGACGACTCAACCCACTCACCCACTCAATTGGGACCCCAGAGCACTGGAGCGCGCGCTGGAGACGATGGTGGGACACCAGCATAGATCTGGGCAAGGGTAGATAATAAAAATTTCTTATCAAATCGTGCTGAACGCACATCAAAGTCACCAACATGGCCAAATCACTGAGAGCTAAAACCAAGGTCAAGTTCCGAGGCGTCAGACGAGACAACCTCCACAAGCCTCATGAGCAAGAGAGAGCTGTCCGACTCGCCGAGAAGCTGAAGCTAGCCACCATCAAGCAGAAGAAAGAGAAGGGCGAGGTTGCTGAGGAAGTTGATGAGATGCAGGTGGACGAAAAGAAGGTTTCCACCAGTGGATGGAAGGGATCCCGAAACGACGGCTACAAGAAGAACAAGAAGCGAAGCTCCGCTTTGGTTTTCAAGAAGAAGAACTGAATACACCATCACGAACCGTCACGGATAAACCCATGACAAACCTTAGCTGGCTTCACCACGGACCAGGATCCGCCTCATGACCCGAGAAAACACAAACAAATGACGAGAACTAACATTGAGCATACCTAGAGCGTCGACTCTATAGGCTATAGATAATAAATCTAGCATGGTAATCAGAAATCTACCAGAGGAGAGGCTATCAGTGGGATGCTACGGCAAACTATGAAAAGCCGTGTGAAATTTGGTTTCAAGGGCACATTAACAGTCTTCAGAATCGAGATGGCGTGCTTAATGAGCCTCAGGCGGGCAGAACCGGACCAGGCCCGTGCTCCAGACCCGTGCTCCAGACCCGCTGACAGCCCGCACAGCGTTCCTACTAGCCGCTTCCGGCACGGGTAATTGATCAGGCACGGGAGTTTGGGGGTTGTTCCGGGATAAGCAGAATGCTAATGGCTGGCGCTATGACGTAGTGGCGGCTCTCGATAAGCCAGTTGCACTTACTACCGAGGTCTTCTAAAAGGTTAGCGAACAAAAGTCTGACGCGCTCATTCGGTTCTTAAACGTAATATTCAAGCGGCTCATAACGACAATCAGCCGGACCCTGGACTCGCGCTCATCCGCTTCCTCAGCCGCCTCTTCACCTGCCAACTCATATTCATCAACAGCCCATCTCTCCGTTAACTGAGACATTAAGCTGCGCGTGCGTTTTCCGCACACATTCCCGCATCCGAGGCTCGGTGAATCATGACGTAAGACATATAACGGCACGCGTACCTGAGGCAAGCAGAGGTATAACCTTGATTAGCAGTTGATAGCCCGGTAAAGTCTGCAATTTACCAGATTTTGATGACTTAGCATTTGTAAGTCACGACCCCGAGATGACTAACCCTGAATTCCTTACAGTCACCATTCCCCCTATAGTTTCGGCGTCCACGCCTTGGCCGCTGCAGGCACTGTTCCGTAGGCATTCTGTGGTCTTCGCTGTGCGGCAGTGGCTAAATAGCGGGCAGCTGCGGTCAGGTCGGCCAGGAACGCCAGGGACTGCAGCTAAATTTAGGCCCTTTGTACGTCGGGGCTCAGTCGATTGTTCGTGAGGCTATTAGGGGCTTGGTTGGTTAGCGGCGCAGCAGTTTGTCGCCGGGTGCCTAACTCAGCCATTAGCGCTAATCCGTGCCGTGGTTCTTATCGTGCTGTTGATATTGGCTGTGTGTGAAAGAGCGAGAGTCAGGATGGGGTATCAGGCGGTGTTATCGCCGAACTACGCATCAACATCAGGTGCTGTGTAACGGCAGTTGTGGTGCGGTGGAGGTAGTAGGAATAGTAGATAAATGATAATGTATGTATGATGCGGTGCTCGAACAGGTGGAGTGTTACCATAGAAACTGTGAGGGTCGTTTCTGAGGGACTTTCGACGATTATCGTCAGTGGAGCTTGAAACCACTGCACACGGCCAGACCTCGGTTGAAACAGCCAATCAATAGGCGTCGAAACAACGCAATTGCCTCGAAACTCACGAGACGTGACGGGATCCCACTCAAACGACGCGCGCTTGGTGAAACGCGGCCGCTGTCGCGACACGGTCACGCGTTGAAACCGGCGATAAACAAATAGGCCCCGTCGGTTTCGTATTGACAGTGGAACCATAACAACATCAAATCCCGAACTGTGGACCTTAATCGTCGGCGGGTCTACCTTATTACCGTGACAACCGTACCTGACGAGTGCGCTAAATTTGGTCACTTGACGAGTGGGGCTAGGCACAGGCCATTGGGGAAAACGCCGACGGGTTCCTGGTTGCTCACGGCCCGCAATCAGGTACGGCCCGCAATTAATACATATCATTTCGTATCCGGAAGTGCCCACCCGAATAGGTTATTGGCTGTCTATTGCTTG
The DNA here is from genome assembly GCA_030564385.1 of Blastobotrys robertii. NCBI lineage: Eukaryota > Fungi > Ascomycota > Dipodascomycetes > Dipodascales > Trichomonascaceae > Blastobotrys > Blastobotrys robertii. The sequence continues at coordinate 44,230 of JAJLUQ010000018.1, forward strand.
GTATCGCCGACGGGGCCCAAGCTTTGGAATCTGGGGCTGAGGTTCCATAATGGGGGTGGGGGGACTAATACAAGGTCTATCTACTGTCCCCTGCTATTTCGTGTCCAAGTCGCGTGCTGAGGCTGTGCTGTACATTCAATTGCATTGACAGAGCCAATTCAACGGTTATTGAAAGCCGTTGAACCCTAACCCATAGGGTTAGGGTGAGGCTCAAGCGGCTTCAACGTCCACCACGTCATTTCGATAAGCCCAGCCACGGCGCTGATGACTTGGCTGGCCGTTGACCCACTCCTCGTTGTGTGCATAGAAGAATCGGGGCGTATTCGGGGCCGATAACTGTGCCTGGATGCGCGGCTATAGCACGTGGCACGTGACACGCCTCGATGATCGTGAATAACTCACGTGCAGGCCTAGCGAGAAGAGGCGCTGGACGAATAGAATTGATAGATCCAGATGTGTAGTGGTCCTGACGTAGGCTAATAAGCGCGTAAGGGAAAGGATCGTGTTAGCCAGGAGATTGGTATGCGCGCAGATTGGGAGTAAACGCGACAAGGAATGGCGATACGAACACAGACGTCTAACCTAGCGATACTTCGTTCTAGGCCTGTGCAGACGCTGTGCGACGCAGCCATAGACTTTGAAATGACTAGCTATACGCTAGTTGGGGAAGAGGAAGAGGAGCGCAAAGACAGAGGATGGGTGTATGAGGGTGCTGTCGTCGGCATGCTTATCGGCCTTTGGTACGCCTTTAGCGTGTCATTATCGGTATACAACAAGTGGATGTTTTCGCCTGATCATTTGGACTTTAAGTTTCCTCTATTCACTACGAGCGGGCACCAGTTCACGCAGACCCTGTTGGCGTGCTTGATTATGAAGTATAGGGAGAATGTGTCCCTGAGGAGTTTATTTCCAGAGAAGCAGACCTACCTGAAGAGGATCGGGCCGTGCGCACTGGCGAGCTGCGGAGACATTGGCATGGGCAATGCATCTATGATGATTGTCACGCTGACTTTCTATACGATGGTCAAATCCTCTAACCTTGGGTTTGTGCTGCTCTTTGGCATTTTGCTCAAGCTAGAGCAGCCCAAACTGAAGCTGGTCGGAATCATTGCCATCATGACCATTGGAGTGGTTCTGATGGTCTCAGGCGAGACGGACTTTCACCTGTTGGGCTTCGTTTTGGTCATCAGCGCGGCGATGTGCAGCGGCCTGAGATGGTCCCTGACTCAGATGCTCATGACGAAAGATAGCGCCCTGGCGACTCACAATGACCCGGTCAAGACGATCCTATACCTGTCGCCGATAATGGCCGCGTTTCTGCTGTTGATGGGCGTTCTGATAGAAGGCCCTCTGACGTTGATACACGCACCGCTTTGGGAAGAGAAGGGCATCGTTCTTGGCCTGGTCATAATGATTATCCCCGGCTTCCTCGCCTTCTGCATGACGCTGAGCGAATTCATGCTGCTCAACCGCACCTCCGTGCTCACGCTGTCCATTGCCGGCATCTTCAAGGAGCTCGTCACGTTGTTCGTTGCATGGCTCGCGTTCCACGACCACCTCAGCTTCGTCAATGGCGTCGGAATGATCGTCACCTTCGTCGCAATCATTGGATACAACCTGTACAGGCTGGACATTATCTAAGCCCCAACTAACAGCAGCATATTACCGTAAGCCCACTAAAGGCATGACATTATCTGATACGAGCTAGAAAAAGTACTAACAGGTAGACAAGAACCACTTTGCTCGGTAATTACGGCAACCTATACCGGTACCGGTGTTACACCGCTATTGTACCACACCGGCTATTAAACAGTAATGATCTCACAGTGGGCCGTTGCCTATCGGGCGGTTCCTGGTTCCTGATATTGCATATGCGTCCGTCGGGCCTTTGGAACAAGAAGGATATACCCCAATAAACATGTCCTGTGGGTCGGTCAACTAATTGTAGCCAGCCTCTAGCCAAATCGCGCACACTGGCTAGCCTCAATGACTAATTATAACTATTCACCGCGCTAAACTCAATCTCACTCATCCTAATAGGCTTGCCATCTCATCTGCGTCACGTGAGACGTATAGGTGCTTTTTTTTTTGCCGTTTTGATTTTCCGTCGTTGCTTTTGGCACTTTGCTTTTGCAGCCTAGTAAAAAGAGTTGCTTTTCGGGCGCGCTTAGCTCTGTGCACTTCCCCTCTCCAATCTTTCTTTCTTCACACACACTTAAACCCAGCTTTGCCGTGTCCCCATCCACGCTCGATATAAATACACGCCCGCTAGTCGTTGCAAGATTTGAAAGGATGAAGACTCAACTGCTATCCACGTCACTCCTTTCTACTCTGGTGCAGACCCTCCAGGCGCTCTTTACAACTAGACCGCTTATGACTATAGTAAACTCTCTCTGGAACATGATACAGCCAACACAGGTGCCAACACCCTCTGCGACTCCTACGCCGGAGGACCAGGCCAAGAAGAACAAGGCCGTCACCGCCACTCCAGTCAAGAAGGAGGTGACTGAGAACAACCTATTCCCCCGAATCACTAACCTACAAGCGCTCAAGTCCACCAAGGCCGGCCTCCCGGTGCCATGTGCCACCGACCCCAACTTCAACCTGATGCAGGTCAAGTCCAACGACGGCATGGTCATTGGCTGGGAAATCGACCAGTATGCCAACCCCATGTTTGAAGTGCCAGAGTTTTTCGAGACTCCTCCAGCCTCGGCCACCTCAACCACCTTTGGCCACTCCTTCACCAAGAAGATGGTGATGCGATCCGGCAAGCCTAACTACGCCTATTCCCCATACCAGCGAGTCCCAATCCAGCAGATGAACATGAACATGCCTTTCGACACCTACTCGCCCCCAGAGCTCGACCGGGTCTCCCCGCCCATCGAGGAGTTTGCCATGCCTATCAACAACAACTACTCGCCCACTTTCTCCGACTACAGCCAGGACGGTTTCGCCAGCAGCGTGAACACCAACAATGCGCTGGAGTTCATGCCACAGCCAATGTACATGGAAGAGTGCTACATCCAGAAGAACCAGCTGCCCTCCTACAACGGCATTTACCCGCTGGTGCACTCGCGAGCCAACTCTGAGAACGGCTCCCCAGTCATTCAGGAGGAGCTCGAGAAGGCCCCAGAGGAGTGGTACCCAGAGCCAGTCTACTACCACGGCCTTAACATCAACAACAACGTCTACCAGTACGACGCCTCCAGCCCGACGAACTCGCTCTCCAGCTACAACAGTCAGGTGTACACTAGCCCAGACGCCAACCAGCAGCAGTTTGTGTGCCCACACTGCTCGTCTAGCTTCAGAATCAAGGGATACCTGACGCGACACATGAAGAAGCATGCTCACAAGAAGGCCTACACGTGCCCGTTCTACTCCGCCAACGTGGAGACGCCGTGCCACCCATCGGGCGGCTTCTCGCGACGAGACACCTACAAGACCCACCTCAAGGCTCGGCACTTCATCTACCCCGTCGGCACGCGTTCAGAGCACCGAGGAAAGGTTGCTGGCTCGTGCGGAGGCTGTGGAAAGATGTACGACTCCAACGAGGTCTGGGTCGAGCAGCACATTCAGACGAATCAGTGCACGGGCTTTGCTCACGTGCACTAAAAGCATAGACATTCATTGGCGCTGCCGTTATTTATTGGTGTAATAATAGGACGATATCACGACTAATCACATACGAAATACAAATCTCTAACTTCAGAATTCTGGCATGCCTCAGCCACTGCGCCGTCTTTGGCGCGGTATCTACTCCGCCGGCCCCGTCGGTGCAGGGACGGTCTAGACCGCGCCACACACTATCTGCGCGCTATCACTATAACATGCCTTCTCCATGAATTAAATTTGGCATAAACACTCAACATCATCTCATTAACGTCAGCTAGGCAATTGGCGCCAGCCACCAATCTAAGCACAGTAATTGCTGGAATCGCAGCACAAATGACTGGCTGCTTCCTGCTGCGTGTCTGGAGATAGGGGCTATCGCGTGATTGCTGGCGCCGTGTCCTATTGTGTTTGCATGCAGTAAGCAGGCAGCAGTCGAGATGTCTGTTACCCGTCAGTCGTTACAGTCCAGCCAGCCCACACAAAATCACATTGTACCCACACTAATTCTGGTAACGTCCGTTACTAACATGTAACTATTCAATTTCAAAAAGAGTTTATACAGATCTTATCTCCGCTATCTCCTAATCGCCCATCTCATACACGGCGTTATGTTACCCCGGCTGTTAATGTATCTAATCGTGTAGCCGTTGACTAACATGTGAATGGTGCAGATCTGTCGATCGATAGGCTATTAACCGGCCATCGTGCTGCCGGGTAACGACGATCTCCGAATCCGGTAGTCCGGGTAACCTGGGAATTGTGCATTAGCTTCATGCTTTGCTTTCTGTGATTAAGTTTCAGGCTGACGATAGTGCGCAGCGGACCACACGCTAATCTTAGCCACTGGGCTCAAACAAAACAGTAGCAGCGTGGTATTTTGACCCGACACATGGTAACACCGCAGATTAGCAAATACGGTCGCGTATCCGGGGTAAGCCGCTGTGCTGGCCGACCACCCGATGCTAGCCGGTTTCAGTGTGTTTGTAACCTACAGTCCAGACTCACATTACTAATGGCACTAAGCGAGAATATTTCGTACTACTAGTAGTTAGGCCGCCGGAGTCCGTGACAATAAAGTTAATCATAATAATAATAAGCTGAAAATTTCACCCTAGACAGCAGGGCTCTTTCTTGCTAATCTACGGTACACAGGTGAACCCTGGCGTGTCTTAGCTGGAGCAGTGTTACCTCGGAGCCGATCGGACCGAGACACAGCGCACCTCCTCGCGCCTTTATCAGACCTTGTCCTGTGAAATTGGTGTTTGATGATGTGGTTACCCGGCCTACTTTGTTGGGACATTAGGGCTGGGGCTAGGGCTACGGGTGTTATGGTGGGAGACATTGTAAATAAATTTCACTCTCAGTGTCTGTGATTAACCACCTGACTCGAACAACTGCGTACGAAGCAACTCAAGATTACATCACATGCTTTGGGGAAAGTCTCCGGTCACGTAGCGGAAACGTGGGACCGTTAGACGGTCCCCTCTCAGCGGCACCGGGCTCTAGTGATGACTGGTAGCGGAGTTTTGGTGTAGCTTGCCGCCTCCATTGAGGCTTCACAGTGCAAGCGAAGCCGGGCATAAGCGAACCACAGCGGAGTCCACGCATTGAGAGAAGTGTTTGACGACGGACAGTGTCTAAACGACAGTTATGCAGTTGCCAGGGTAACCCAATGGAGCTTAGTCTCGGGTCAGGTTTTGGGGCGAGTTTTCTGTTCCTCGGGGCAGAGAAACGGTGCAGTCGAATGCACGCGTCTCGGGTAAAGGTGATGAAATATCAAGCAATCATAGAGTCAAGCTCTGAGCAAAATTGCGGCGACGAGAATTGCATATTTTTTCTGATTTACATGTTGCCTGAGCACATTTCTCAGGCAACGCCTGGACTATTCATTGGGCCTGTCTGCTAGATAGCTTATATAGTGTTGAATCAACAAGGTTGAGAATGAACTTTCAAAGGCTTCCACGTGCGTTCAGGTTAAATAAGCTATAGGCTGTGTAGAACGCTCATACTTGAGACATTGACTCCGCTGTTGGCCGTTCCATCGCTGTCATCTGTCTCGAAACATCGGGTCCATATAACGATCCGTTGCCGCGGCGACAAGCCCGAAACGGAAGTTTCTGAATAATTCTGAATCACCCCACAATAGGGTAAAGAACCTGCCCACACTAACGGCCTAATGAGCATCACATCGACACCGTCTGAAAAGCTCGATGTCTCAACGGCTGGCTACAGAAGGGAAAAAGTTCCCACCACGATTTTCCGTCCCACCCAGCGAAAACGGCTATATCATCATCGCGTCGACACAGCCACAGACAGCTGCCCAGCAGAAACCCATTAGCCATAAATAGGTCCGTCATCTTCCTCGGCAGTACTTTGACTTCCTCTTTGGGCGGACTACGGCACTTTAACAACATAATACTCCGTCATGTCACCACGGCGCGACTCAGCGCAAAATAGGAGCAGGCCTGCGCAGCTAACGCAGCCAGCCACGCCTTCATGCGCTGTCATGGGGATGGCGGGTGCATCGTCCAAGGGTCTCACGCACAGTGATAATAATATCAGGCCCATCATTGCGTCACGTGATGTAATCCTAGCTCATACGGCATTACGATCCTCGACAACGGTGTACACAGCGAAAACCGACGGTTGGGCAGTGCCGTTTGCATGCTTCGATGTGCTTACACACGCGCCTGTGCGTTGGAAGTGCATAGCGCCGCGTCACGTGCACTCATCAGGAGAATTTAATAGATTACCCTGCTGCGATAGGCCGAGACAGCATCCCATCGCTCGGGCGCGCGTGCGTGTGATAAAGTAGATCTCTCTGATTTTGTAGTGAGCGGTATATAGGGGATTAGCGTTGATGATGTCATCGTTCGAGTCTCATGATTAGCCCTCAGCAAGCCGGTATCGGTGGTGCCTGGTACGTTCAGGCGCGAAAAAACCGGATGAGCCGTTGAAGCACGTACTCGGAAACAGCCTTCCGTTGCTGCGGCCTGAAATTATTTTATATTGGGTCATAAGTCATTACATAACCGGAGAAGACTCACCGGTTGGCCCGGTTCATCAGCGAGGCAGACGAACCAGGCATGGCGTGCTATGTTGGGATCATAGCGTGATGCCAGGTGGTCTGGCAGGGGCGGCTGGCAGAGGCTCGGGGTGAGCTCATAGAGGGTAAAACTTGGGAGAGTTTGAGAATTGGTGAAGTGACGCAGTGCGAAGCATTAGACCTCCTGGTTTGAAGTCATTAACTCCACTCCGTAGAGAGTCAAGGTAGTGAACATATTTATCCACCCCCAGAGCTTGATGCCTGTGTAGAACTCCCACGCCTCAGGCCCCGTGGGCGCGGCCAATGCACCGTTGGGCATCCAGAAGGAGAATGTAGGCGACTCGCTTGTGGTCGACGACAGTAGTCCAAAATGCACCATGAGGAGGTGCGTGTAGACAGCGATGATTATGCAAGGAGCGTAGGCGTAGATGAGCCTGATGAAGAATTTGCTCTTTGACTTTCGCTTACCTCGCGTCGGCGAGTGTCCGCTCGGGCTTCGGTAGTGATGGGGGTCGTTTATGTTGTTCAAGGCGGGGATGATTCGCGTTGCCGAGTAGAACACGCCTAGTCGGTATAGCAGGGAGATCAGAATAGCCGGGCTCAGGGTTGACAAAGCTCCCTGAAGAAACTTGAAGACCGTAACGAAGCCCTGGGGGATGAGTTCAGTTGTCGCGGTGACAAAGTTCGTGTAGCCGACGTAGAACTCTGGTGGGAAGAGGTCCTGTTCTTTCAGGCTCGACAGAATCATGGGCAGAAGCGATGATTCCGTAAAGGTGAAATAGAGACAATAGACCACGTAGGAACAAATCAAGCTGGCTTCGATGGACGAGCCGTGCTTGGACACGATCCCGTACACACCAAGCATGGCAGCGATCGTGAGCACGGATCCAATGAGACTGGAGGATGCGAGGTCGAGATCAAGGCCAGGAAGCGTGTAGATTCGGTAGAGAAAGTAGAGCGACGAGGTGAGGATGAAGCCAGACAGCGAGATGTGTACAAACATCCAGTAGTCGGACTTTCTCGTGAGCCATTTAGAGGTCTGGCCAATGGCCTGAATGGTCAGCAACGTGCAGAAGCCCTCCAACGTCGTAAAGAGAGGTGTGGAATGCCTGATGAGCGACCTCCATGGATAAGAGACCTGTAGCCAAACAGCCTGGAGCTGGGTCTGATTGCTGAACTCGCTGAGATGCAGAATGAGCAGTGAAGGGATCACGATATGCTGTGAGTAGTAGAGCAAAGAGCCCAAGACGCTTATACGCGTGTTGCGACTGAGTATTCGGATAGTTGATAGAATAGAGTAGAACGCGGATAGCGTGAACGTGTAGGCGATACCGCAATCCTCGCCGCCCACATCGAACGCTAGGGGAATCGTTAGTATGATTAGTCCGAGATATAGCAGGGACAGAGAGCCCTGTATCAAGCGATGCCACCTCATGAGCGCGCGTGTGATGATGAAGAGGGAAAACGAAAAAAAAAATTAATTTTAAACTTTAATGAGGAAGGTCCAGGGAAGGTACAAGGTCGGAAAGGTGGTTAAGCGGAGGGAGGAGAATGTTGAGTCTGGAGAGAGCTACAAAGCGCTGTTAGCGCTGCTTGGTACCACCGGTGGTAATAGCGGTGTTTCTAGTAAGAGCTCTACGACGGCCAGCAAGAAGAGATCTAGCGACGACAAAGCTGGCGATAGTGATAACGAGGACATAGAAGGTTTCGGGGATGAGGAAGAGGACGAGGAAGGGATACAGGAAGGTGATCTTTACGACGACAATGAGAATGACGATAAGGACCCCTTCGAGACGCATTTCGCCAACTCTGTGCTCAAAGTGAAGGAAACAAGCTGGAGGAATGTTAAGTACCCGTGTTCTCTAGGCAACAAGAGTGTTTTCCGGGTCGGCGACGGCTCAGTCCCGGCAGGATCAGTCGAGGCGCCCAGCGAGCTGAAACTCAAGTACCGGCTGCAAACCTCATACGGGAAGACCAGATCCGAGTTCAGCCCGGTACAGAAGGCTCTTGCTAGCCCTCTGTTCAGCTACAATGATGTGCTTTTCCCCGGCTACTCGCACACGAACCAGGAAGAGATCCAGGAGCTCTATGGGGTGCACATGTTCAATCACATTTTCAAGACACGTGACCGTGTTCTGAAGAACAACGCTAGAATCGACTCTGGAAACGAATATAGAGACCAGGGATTTACGCGTCCAAAAGTCCTGGTTCTGCTGCCGAGTAGAAACGCGTGCTATCAGCTGATGACCAAGCTGATCAAGGTCTCAAGCCTGAACCAGACAGAGAACTGGAAACGGTTCAAGACGAGTTTCTACGACGAGGCCAAACCGCCGGAGAATAAGCCTGAAGACTTCAAGAAGCTGTTTTCGGGCAACACTGATGATTTGTTTTGCATTGGCATCAAGGTGACTCGCCAGGCCCTGAAACTTTACAGCTCGTTTTACAGCTCGGACCTGATTCTGGCCTCGCCGCTAGGTCTGAGGCTCATCATTGAAGGAAAGGGAAGTAAAAAAGGCAGAGGCAAAAACGACAAGGCAGACTTTGATTTTCTGAGTTCTATCGAGCTGCTTATCGTGGACGACGCGGGATCCATGCTTATGCAGAGCTGGGATAACGTAAACGAAGTCCTCAAACACATGAACAGGATCCCAAAAGAGAGCCACGACTGTGACTTTAGCAGAGTGCGAAACTGGTACCTCGATGACCAGGCAAAGTATTACCGTCAGACGGTTCTCCTGTCGCGTTACAACTTTCCGGAGTTGAACAATGTGTTGTCGGCTCACTGTCACAACATCTACGGTAGACTGAAGATCCGGAAAGAGGTGTCAAACACTGAAGCCAGCATGAACCAGGTCGGCCTTGCTGTTCGACAAACCTTCCAGAGGCTAACTGTCACAGATGATATCACAGGCGAGCCCGACGTACGATACAAATACTTCATCTCGACTACGTTACCGCAGCTCCTACGTGGAATCAACGAGGGAACTCTGATCTTTGTCCCATCTTACCTTGACTTTGTGCGACTACGAAATTACATGGACAAGGAGAACCTATCGTGCTCGTGCCTGAGCGAATACACAGAGACATCGAATGTGTCGCGAGCGCGGACTCTGTTCGCAGCGGGCCGAACCAAAATGCTCATGATCACCGAGCGATTCCACCACTTTAAGCGATTCAGCATCAAGGGAGTCAAGCAGGTGGTTTTCTACGGACTGCCTGATAACCCAATCTTCTACCGTGAAGTGCTGAGGTTCCTGGTGAGAAGCAACCAGGAGACTGGCGCTGATGTTGGCCAGCTGTGGGCCAAGGTGGTTTTCTCCAAGTGGGATGCCCTCAAGCTCGAAGGCGTTGTGGGCAGCAGCAATGTGGGACTTCTACTGCAAGGTTCCAATGATAGCTTCGACTTCAATTAATACGAAGCGTCAAGCCTATGTACATAGCATCATGCAAACCCTTGTATAATTCATCACTGCATACTACTGAACTAGAAACGTAACCTGAGTTAGCACACCAGTCGGAATGTATACTCACCGCCATGGCTATGCAACAGAGCGACACATATGGACTCAGTCGGTCGCCTATCCTTGAGCCTTTCCAGAATATACCAAGGAATCTTGTTAGTTCACGTAAGTCAAGTTAAATCGGAGAACCTGGATACTGCACATCAGGTTGAGCAGTAAAACGAACCCAGACCTGTGATGTTGGGCAAGTTGATGATCTCGTTGAATCTATCGCGAGTCATAGTGCTGAGAAGCTCGCGCCTTCGATTTGGCTATGAACTCACCCGGTCTTATTCCTATCAATCAAACCCGGAAACATTCCCCGAGCGTATGTCGCCGTACACACGAGCAACAGAATCACCAGTAATAGTGACTGGAAGTTGAATAATGCACTCTGCGTTAGCTCATCTCTTGACGTCTACTGACCATTGTGATGTGCGCTTGGGAGGTTACATGTCAGTGCTGTGGATTGATGTAGGGAATTGGACAGAGACTGAATTTGCGAGAGCGAATGACACAGTTAAGGAACTGAAGGTTTCGGACAAGGCCGATAGACTAAACCGGTCCATGGCTATTGGCTCTGCCTTGATCAAAAGCTATATAAAGACGCGGTTTGCCCCTGGTTCTGTGATGCGCACAACGAACAACAGGCCATTCCTTGAAGGATCGCGAATTGATTTTAATATCGCTCACGACGGCGGAATCGTGGCAGTGGCAGTCGCTAACTTGCCAAATCGTGTGGGAATTGACGTGGTGGCGCCAATGAAGTCGACTGAGTTCATGGATGCGGTGATCCACAAAAATGACCGCGGACTGTCATATGAGAAGACTTGGTCCCTGAAAGAGGCCTATGTCAAAGCTACGGGTGCTGGTATCGAGAGTTTCGAGCAATTGAGAGCAATTGACGCCACAAATTTGAACTCCAGGACGTTTGATATCCACGGCATGGTTGTATCTGTGGTTTTCCTTGAACAGTTTGACGACGAGCTGAGGATTAAAGAGCTCACGTTAGACGACTTGTGTGGAACTTGATCAGATTTGTCTTTTTGACCATAATCTGAGTCCGTGTTGGCTCATATCGACTGTTCCTGACGACCGATTGGTCCTTTTAACAAGCTCGCTGGCACTAAGCGTTTTCTTGCGATATCCGGGTGAGCTGGATGTCTTGTTAATCCTCAGACATGAACGAGCTCAGCGAAGGTTGGTTTTCTGAAGAAGATTGCCGTCTCATTCTAACGCCTATCATTGAATCGTTTCTAGACTGATTCCCTTAACGCTATGATCTACTAATGACAAGCAATGAAATGATCTATGCTGATTAGTCTATGCCCACTTAACACCATCTATCCATTCTAGGGATTCTTTTGGCAGACAGGTTGCTGCGTCGAGCGGCAATAGCTTGAGTTTAGTGGCCGACTCGGAGTCCAGGGCCATGGCGGCCAGTCCTAGGTACGAATGCAGGGGATCAGGCAGCTGGCCGCTCTCCTTCGCAAAGCCTCCGAGCAGGTTGTGCTGCGTGTGATTTAGTAGAAACTTTGTGCACTCACTAGGATCAATGAAGCTGAGGCTGTCGAGCAGTGACAACGCGCCGGAGACCCAGAATGAGTAGCATGTATCGGCGTACTTGTTGACCCGGCCATTGATTCCGCCATTCACGCCGGAATCTTCCTCCTCGTCAGCGTCGTCCTCTAGTGGCGCTCCCTGGCGCTTTGACAGCCAGACCGCTGTGGAAGCCCATTGAGCCTTATCCAGCCTTCTCATCAGACTCAGCGCCGCGATGCCACAATAGGTCAGGCCCGAGTGAGCCTCCGTGTTCACCGTCGCACCCAGTCCTCCCTCGTAGGATCTCGTGCTTAAAATGTATGATTGGGCTTTGTCCGTGTCAAACACGTCTGAGGGGTCGGCCCCTAGCAGCCGGCATATCGCAGTCGCGACGTAGGTGTATCGCGGATCTGTGTCTCCGTAGGGCTTCCTCTCTCCATTCTCAGCGATTGCGGCAGCGGTGAAGTTACCATTGGGGAGCTGGCAGGCCTTGACATAGCTGAGAATGCTCTTTCTGTTGATTCTTGTCGCCAATCCCTCGTCGTGAAGCAGCGCTAGAGAGCACAGGCTGAAGTACGTTGACGCCAGGTTGGCTACGTCATAGTCGGAATCAACCTTGTGTGATGCCGAGCCCCTAAAGCCAGAACCGTCAGGCACTTGGTTCTGGTGCAGCCATTCGATCCATTGTAGACGCAGCTCGGGGCTCACAGTATCGAGTCTCCTCAGGACCGCCAGGCCCCCAATGCAAAAGAAAACGAGCGATGTTCGCGACGAGTCGTACGGCGTGTATGCGCTCGGCAGAAAGCCTAGGTTTCGTTGGAAGAACTTGACATGTTGGTCAATCCTAAGCATCGTGGTAAGCTTGGTTGTGGGGTGGGCGCACCCATACCCACCTCACACTTTCCCAAAGCTTGTACAACGCCTGTCTCGCGATCAAGTCATATCGTGCATTTTTGGATTCGTATGTACAGTATCTAATGCTCTAATAAATAAGGTGTGGCTTCGGTTGGCTAGGCGATGGTGCTCTGGGCGCTTAGGGCACTGAGGCCAGCTAAGGTCCTTCTCACCGTGACCTCGCGGGGCCCTTTTTGTCCCAGGACCTTTTTGACGCAGTCTAGCTGCTGATGCAGGTTGTGATCGTGAAGCGAGTCGGCGAGGTGCTGGTAAGCCGCTACGGCCTTCTTGGCTATGTTATAGGTGTACAGCTCGTTCTGAGTATCGTGTAGGTCGAGAAGCAGGGAGGTGGCGTAGTTCAGTGTGTTGAGGGATGCATGCTTGATGGAAAAAAGTTTGTAGAAGAAATGCTTGTTGGGTATTATGCCTTGGTCGAGCATGCGGCCAAGTATGCTGACTGCTTTCTGGGCGTTTTCAGTCGCAATGTGGTGGTTGAATATCGTTTCAAATGTCGATAGGGTAGCTACCAGGGGAACAGAATATCTTTGCGGGATTGTTGATTGCCCGCGTATCAAGTCCAAAAGATAATCCGCTAGTTGTAATTTCTTTAGCAGCCGCTGCTTTCCAATTGAGTTGAGCGGTTTGCTTCGACTCTTCAATAGACTGGAAAGAAGTGATTCGGCGTCTGTACTCTTGCCGTTTGCCAACAGGTATCTCAGAATAAGGTTGACTAGGGACACATCGACAATGTATCCCGACGCAGCCATATCCTGAAAGACCTGCTGCATGGCGTCCACATCGCCCTTCTTTCCCTGATGAATCATGTAGAGAACCATTGTGAATCTGTCTGGCTTGAGCCCGTGTCGCGAAAACTCTTCGATTATGGGTTCCAGCGACTTGTGCTTCCGCATGGCTATCAGCAACAACATGTTGAGCGTTGATACGTCCGTCACTCCGGTATATTGTCTCGTCAGGTCTCTGTATCGCTCCTCCACGGCATTCCAAGTCTGCTCGGGCACAGCGGTAACCACATACATGGCCGTATTGTACTCTCTCAGGGACACAGGCATGCCGCTCTCCACGAGGTCGCCCAGCACCGTCAGAAACATCTTTTTGCTCTGCTTGGCTCCTCGCACAGGCCTTCCTCGGGTGTCGTGCTTTTCCGGCGCCATCATGAGCGAAATCAGGTCTTCCAAGTGCCGGCTTTTGATGTATTTCGGCGGTGGGTGCGGTAGTGAGTTGTATGCAGTGAACAGCTTGAAAAAGTCCATCTCCTTGGTCGTCCACGAAACATTGTACAGTTCTCGCAAAAACGCATTGTAAGCTTTGATTCCACATGTCCGACGGGCCACGTCCATCCGTCTCTTCTTGGTCTGTTCGTAGTTGGAGTTTAGCCGTCGCGAGGCAGTTTTTAGTATGTCGTCCACCTCAATCCTCTTCATCTCCAGTTGATCCACTCGATCTGTTCCTTCTGCTCGAACAACCAAGGGATCCGTCGTACTCAAACCAAGCTGATCAACCAGCACACCACGGTGATCCCTCACAATCTGGCCTAGCGTCCGGTCATACTCCCTCTCCAAGTCAAATGTCGAGTATCGGCGGGCGCATCTCAGCACAGGCCGATACCACCTCATCAGAACCATCCCATGACCATGCACCGGTACTAATTTTTGTGCCTGTTATACAATTTGATGTCACCTACCCAATGGGCACTAGAAATTTCATAAAATCTCTACCCTAACCCTTGTCCCAATTTTTCACTCACACGAACAACCAATATCTGAAGGGCCAAATCAACCTCGAGTATCATGAGACTTCAAAACACCGCCACGGCCATTCTGGAAAAGACCTCGCGTCTGATGCAGGCGGGTGTGCGGTCGCGAAACGGTCACGTGGGCGCCATCAACGAGCCCAACTGGTACAAGGTGGTTGCGCAGCACCCGCCGACGTTTAACCTTGCATTGAAGACACACAACCTAGACAAGGGCAGCAAGAGCGGAAAGAATGATTTCAGAGACCCCAAATCTGTTGGATCTGTGCGAAGAAAGTCAGATACCGAGACTTTTGTGACCCGAAACCGACAAAACTACGCAGTCAAGGGAAAGCATCTGTACAGGCCCAACAAGGTTGTCTATGTCGAAGACAAGATCAGAAAGCTATTCTATAGCCAACACCCATGGGAGCTGGCGAGGCCCAAGCTGGTGATTGAAAACGACGGTAACGACGCCGCTAAGCAGGACTGGCGATACATGGACCAGGCGAAGAAGAGACTGGACGGTGAGCATGTTGTCCAGCGAACATTGCATTTGCTCGAGAATGGACAGTTTGAGCACTGGCAGAAGGCCTATGATCAGGCCAGGCTGGAGTTCTATAGGCTGAGGATGCGAGAGGAGAGCGATGTCCAGGTCGCTGCGGAAGAGGCCGCCATGTTTGGTGCTTCGTTCGGTGTTAGTTATATTGAGCATGGTCTACAGGAGGAGCAGCGGGTAATTGACAAGTGGAGAGAAGATGCTATCAGGGCGACGACAGAGAAGCGAGCTAGGATGACTGAGACAGTCAGTTATGACGAGCCAGAGGAGTAGAGCAGAGGCTATAGGTATGAGCGGTCGAGGTGGGGATCTTGTGGGGCTGCGCTGGCAGCCTTCACGGGACTGTATAAATGTAAATAACTAAATGCTAATGCGTACCCTTCAGGAACTACTAGGCTGATATCACTTAGTTCTGGATGTAGATTGCAATGGGGCAGTTGACAGTAAATAAGCAAAGTTTCAACAGCATGCATAAGTATTTACCTGTAATAATTTAGTCCAAGGATGGCCCTGGTTTTAATAAGTTAGTGAGTTCCGGCTCAAGTTCGGCTGCGCGTCAGCTTTAGATGAGCATAGCCAGACCGGCTGCGGCAACAACACCACCGGCGACCCTGGCGACGTTACCAGAGTTGGCCTGGAGGACTGGAGCGGAGGTGCTAATAGTGGTGTTCTGGACAACGACTGGAGCGACAGGGGTGGTGGTTGGGTTGCAACCGCCTGGGCAGGCAGTTACAGTCTGGTAGGCAGTGTTGACAGCGGTGATGGTGGTGGTTGGGATAGCGAGCTGACAAGACTGAGTCTGAGATCGCTTGGGGCAGTTGGCGAAATGAGATCCGATGGTAGACTCAATGAAGAGCTGGACGTCGACAAACAGAGAAGCACACAGCAGGCAGGCCTCCACATCAATGTCGAAGGACTCAAACAGACCACAAGCACCGGCACCCAGAGTCAGAGAGCCCTGGATCTTGATTCCAGCCAGACCACAGGAGGCCATGCAGTCCTTCTGGGAGACCTGGTTGGTGGCAGTTGGGCAGGCAGTCAGAACAGTGGATGGTGTTGGAGTAACAGTGGTGGCTGGCAGAGTGTAGGTAGCAGTTGGGCAGGCGGAGATCAGTGGAGTGTATGGGCAGTTGAGCAAGCCCTGGCCAACAGCGCCGTCAATGATGTGGTGGACAGCTGGGTACAGAGCACCACACAGCAGACAGTCGCCTAGGTCGGTGTCAATGTCGTCAATCAGGGCGCAGACACAGTCCTTGAGACCGTCGCAGCCGTTAACGTGGAGTAGAGCTCGAGTGCATCGAGAAACACACTGCTCGAGGGAACCAATGACACCGACGGCCTGATCGTGGTTGTCGTAACAGGTTGGAGTGACGGTGGCCACAGCAACAACAGATGGGGTGGCCTTCTCCCAGTGAGCGGAGACACCAGTGGCGGCCAGAGCCAGGGTAGCGGCGAGCTTCAGGAACTGCATTGTATAAAAAAGAGAGTATTGGTGAGTTAAAAAGAGTGTGTAGCTGTGAAGCTGAGTAGTTATTAGGCTGTTGAGAGACTGTGAAGTTGATGGTGATACAGCGTCTTTCCTGTTCCTTATATATTCAATTTTTGGTCCACATCTAGTCTCTGCTCAGAATCGCCAAGTCTTAATATGGTCCGCCCACCTTCTAAAATCAGCTTCTCAGGACCCTTTGGGGAAACCAACTACTCCGCAGCCAGGGGAGTCGTCTTTCTCCGACGCGGCTACCGCGAATTGTGGACCGGACCCTCATGCAGGAACCTCCACCGTCGGGTCAAGTTCAGAAACGGCCCGTCACGTGAGCGCGTAGCAGGCGCAAAGCGACGGGTTGTCACAGCAACGTCCCACTTGGCGCAGTTGCTGGGGTGATGGTCAGGGCAGCTTGCATGCCAGGGTGTAAGGCTGAGGTCCCGCTAGATCTTGAGCTAATTGTAATTCTGGCCTTATGCGCTGGATTCTCGTACAAGGGATTATGAGCGTCATCAGCTCGCGCATATACTTCACGCCGCCTCAATATTTGTCTCATCATCTTCTGGTATAGGTGAATCGTGAATTGGTCGCGTGAATATAGTGTAATGAGATCTATATGCAGGTCCTCCGCCCAACTTGGTAATCCAGCTTGGATCAGACCCCCTTTCGCCGAGACCGTTTTCCGAAAGAATTAACACCGTGGCTATACGTGCGTCACCCGGGGCCAGACTGAGTATCTCCGACTGGGGCATGGCCGGCGGATGCTGAACCGAGGTTCTCGATTCTGGCGTGCTTCAGAGAAGGCCCTAAGATTCAGCTCTGCCGCGGCAGATCTCTAGGATTTATCGATGTCGTACTGCAGGTGAGCTAAAGTATGTGAAATCTGGTAAATCATTTAATTAATTTATTTCTCTTGAAAAATTCGAAGAGCATCGCGATCTTGCATGTACTGAGCTTGTACCGCACAAGCGTACCTGTCCAGTTCAATATATTAACTGAATAGATGAGAAGTGCATACAACGCTACAACTTCATGTATCATTCTACTGGCAGGGCTCAACAATGGGAAGCCAGCTGGGTCGCAGATCAGAAGTAATTAGTGCCATGATGAATGTATTACGGCTCACATGAACGAATTTACAATAAAATTATAGTGTCGACCGAGAACCAATGCGTCCGGTACAGGCAACGCTGATCGGTACTAATAGAAAGCGTTCCATCCGTGGAACATAACTGCCAAGTTCTTGGGATCGGAAGCCTGATGAATCAGCTCCCTCACGCTCGCTGCGACACTTAAGTGCTTAGAGAGCTTCTGCTCAATAACTAGCAGCGCCCGCTCGGCCTTGGCATCTTCGTTTCCTTCTTCTGAATCTTGCACTTGGTTTTCTCTCCGTCGAACTGGTGAAATTGTCCTGAGTTAATCACTTTCCTAGCTCTGACTGCGTCATACTCACCATGAATAGAGGGGATCTGCCCTCAAAACATTCAAAATAGTCATTAGAGACTCGGTCTCGTCTCGCAAAACACTCAGCGTGAACTCGCAACAGCGCCGAAATACACCCTCAACCCCGGTAATACCCATCCCGTCCACCATGTCACGTGTTAATCGGAATGGGACCGTTTCTGGAACGGCAAGATTCTTGCCCTGCGTTAGTTTGCCCAAACTGTGTTCGTCCATCATACTCACCGTATCGAAAACATAACCAAAATCAATATGCACTATCTCACCCGATTTTGCGTCCACCATAACGTTGTTCAAGTGCCGATCGCCTAGTCCTATAACATGCCCCACCATAGACATCGCCGCCGTAGACCGCGAGTAGCTCGTCCTGGCACTGAACCAGTCGTCCGACGACAGGAACCTCTGAAAGAAAAAGTGTCGAAAGACAGGCGGAATCTTCTCCTGAATCTGCATGAATACCTTGAATCGCGCGTGTTGAGTATTGTTCTGAACATTCTTGATCTTTGCTCGCGCATTGCCGTGAGTCAATAATTTCGGATGCATTGTCTCATGCAATGGTAGAAGTATACTTTCCAAAGAAAGTGTGTCCCTCACAAACTCAATCATACCCGCTGTGGGCCCGATGGGGACAACCTTATATGTTCGAATTTTCAGCTGTCTCGTCCGAGTTTTCTCATCCCTCTGGAAAAACTCATTCACATGCTCAAAGACTTGCTCCATGATGGCATCCTGACGCAGGTCATCGTTTCCCTTGACTAGAGTCTGTCCAATCGAGCCGTCAGATAGCAAGAACTTCAGAATCTTGGGGTGACTAAGACCACCTGCGATCCCCATCGACTTTTCCACTTTTACCATGAGGGGTAGTCCGCTGTAGTCGCAACTAGGACGTAGCTCTATGTTGGCAGTCGCAAGAGGGAG
Organism: Blastobotrys robertii; assembly: GCA_030564385.1. Classification (NCBI taxonomy): domain Eukaryota; kingdom Fungi; phylum Ascomycota; class Dipodascomycetes; order Dipodascales; family Trichomonascaceae; genus Blastobotrys; species Blastobotrys robertii. The sequence continues at coordinate 62,995 of JAJLUQ010000018.1, forward strand.
TTCAAGTGTTGGTAGGCTCCGCATCCACCATCGTTTGATCTCAGAAAGGTTAACATTCACATCTTTGTTTGCAGTTAAGACTGTCGGTGAGCTCAGGGCGTCGAACTCAAGCGTATTGGTGTTTTTGAGCGGGTTGACCTTTGCCAGGCTGATAATTGCAGTACCGAATGAGTCCACGTTATCTAGAAGACTATGCGGCATCTTCCTCTGCTGAAGTGCTCTCCAAAAACTCACGCCTGCCTGCTTCCTCTGCGGATTATGTTTGAGGCTCAGAAATTGGTACAGACAATGGTAAGGATGGCCGACACACATGTTGAACAAGATGCCGCATAAAGCTGACTGGAACGCCGACTTGGTGTGGACCACGCGAGCAGCCAACTGGTTTATCCACGGGACAAATCTGATGCTAGGAAGCTTCTTCTGAAATTTCAAGACTTCGGCGTTCACCTCATCATCTTCGCTCTGGCCCAGCCACAGGGCACAGAACTTGGAAGTATCCTCTCCATACTCGTCAGACTCGCAGATGCTCAAGAGATAGTAATGAACACACTTCTTGAGAATATTCCTTCTACTTTCCTCCAATCGCTCAAACTCCTCGCAGTCTCTCTCGTAGTCCTTGTTGATCTTTTTAAGTTCGTACGTTGCCTGCATGTGCTGTGCGGATTTATCTTTGAACGAGGTGACTGCTTGCTCAACCAAGACCTTCTCTCTTTCCTTCCGGTCCTTCAGTTTCTTTACATTGTCGTAAAACACCTTGTTGACTTTGCTGTTTAGCTGGTCATAGCAGAACGTGGCGAACGTGTGGTACACCTTGGCTTGCACTCGGTGGTCACTCTGCGAGAGGCCTTCCACTGCGGGGTGAAGGTAATGTTCCAAAATGTCCTCGTCTCGCTCGTGTTTGGCAATCGAGCTCCACCGCGCCACGGTCGAGTATAGCTCTCTCCTGTCAAATAGCTCCCCACCTTTAGTGTCAAGATCAAACTCAATGAAAACCTTCTTCAGAATCTCGATCGATGTGCTGCGATCACCTAAGGCCCACACAGTCTCTGCGGCCTGAATTATTGAGGCTACCTCAAATTCCTTTTCGATTTTACCCAGCTCCTCCAGCTTGAGAACGCCAGTCATAGCCTTGTGCATCTCCCCTCCAGTCCGAAGAGCCGCGATATAGTCAATGAGTGAAAGCGCGTGGTCATAATTGTCCCCATGCAGCGCACGAGTAACGTAACGGGCCTCCAGAAAATCTTCAATGTGCGAAACGGGGGCGGTGGCGACCCAGGCACTTCGAGCTCGCTGTTCGCTCAGTTCAACGTCCGAGAACGCCTCCTCTATTTCCTTCACGATACCGAGCGGCTGTAGCATATCTGGCAGCCGCCAGCATGAGCGATAAGCACGGTCAAACACCTTTGAGCCCTTCGGCTGGTCATGAAGCGCTTTCATGAGTGAAAAAATCACCTCATCTTTGCTGACAACATCCTCTTCAGAACACCCCAACATGTCCCATTGACCCAGCTTCCACCCATACAAATACTCGGGGCCGCTGTGAAGAACTTCAGAGAGACCATTCATCCCTACACGTAGCAGAGACCTGGAAAGAGACGCAGGACTAGTTTTGCTCACGTCAAACACCGCGGACTCGTAGGAAAGCCGGTTCCATTGTGTTTGCGACTCCATTGCGTGCGCCAGCGACGGAGCAAAAGGGGTTCCATAGTAAATGTCAGGGTCTGAGATACCGCGACATACAATAGGCAGAATGTCTCTGAAGCCTGGCATTTCTGCTAACTTCGAATCATCTCCGTGAAAATCACTGCTCCAGCGTTGTTCCAGCAAGAGCAAGCCGGACTTGTGCATCTCAACGCTAGTGGCTAACTTTGCAAGTTCCGTCAAGTCGACTTCCAGGCTGGCACCGAACAGTCGTAAGTACAGCATGGTACGTATCAGCAGCTGAAATGTCTCCTTCCCAGCTTCCGCTTTCGAATAGTGCCTATACAGCAGCTCCAGTTCAGAGATCGTGTCGTGCTTGACTCTCACAATCTCGTGAACAACATAGAAGAATATGGTAGGGTTCAAATTCTCGACATTTGTGACGACAATGTCAAGCCCGGGAAAAGAGTCCAGGTTGGACAACAAAGCTAAGACTGCCACTTTGAGCCACTCGTCAAACGATTCTATGCCCTTAACAAGCCCTACAACGTCACGCCTAGGCTCGAGAGGGACCAGTCTGACGCTGGGCTCTTTGACGGCGTCGTACAAAGCCGTTGGTATGCTTTCGACCAAGAGTTTCCTCCTGTTTTCAGGAAGGTGACAGAGCATAGTCCGCAGACAGTTCTCTACGTGACCAGTCTGCACAAAGTCGTTCTGCGCCAACATCGCCAGCAGAATGTCTAGAATTCCCAGAAAAGGGGGGTCCCTCTCGATGAACGTCTTTTTCTTCTTCGTCTTGTCAAAAATCGCCGGTTGGCACTCAACGGCAGGCGGAACAAAGTCGCCATGATGCACATAGGCCAGTGCCAGAATCCTCGAAGCCCATAACTGGCACTCATCTGTCCACAGACTCTTGTTTATACTGAGTATGGCCTTGCCAACCTCCAGAAGATCGGATGGGTCTATGTCTCCAAGGAAATTGTGTGCGTACTGCATCTGTAGTGATAAAAGTTTGACGCAGACTGTCTGCACAAATTCGCTCACAGAGTCTTTGACCAGAAAGCGCATAACGTCGTCATCTGTGAAGACAGTGTCCTTCGACGGGCGTAGGACGAACGATGTCGAGGATGCAATCAGACTGAACGGCCACTCCTTGCTAGAAACGAGGTTCTGTAGCAAGTCAGCCTGCGCCTCATTTGGTTCTAAGCAGAGCTCAATCAATCGAAAACAGATATCAACATAAAACTTGGCGTCCTTCGCTAGAATGGGCGAAGCCTTCTCCAACAAAATCTTGAGCAAAGCGCATGCCCCCACTCTTGCCATAGGCTCAGCAAGCGCAGGTATAAGCCCCGAAATAGCAACTTCCAGACTGTGTTTCTGGTAGCACGCATCGCCTGCCAGCACCAAAAGTGTCATGAATTGGCGGAGCGCAACGCACCTCTGGACCCCGGTAATCTGAGAAACGCCCAAAATTCTTCTCGCAATGAATACAAAACTGGCTGCGGTGAACTTGTGATTGAAAGCGTTCACCGCAGCCACAACTTCATCACCTGTCAGAATCTGACCTGTGTACAAGGGAACCGTTGTCTGCGGGACGCCATTGAAGACTCTCGAGCTTGATACGGCCTTCGGCGGCGTATTGACATTCTGTAAGAGCAATAGCTCAGAAATAACCTCAACAACGTTCTCCTGCCTCAGGTTCTCAAAAGTCTCGACGCCTACCAGGCCACATATGACATTGTCGGTATCACTGGATGTAAGATACCCGTACGCGATCGCTTTCGGATATGCGGAGGAGATCAAGTCTTCCACGCTTTCCCCAAGTAGTTCTGCCAAAAACTTGACGCCCTTCCCGGCCTGCTGTTTACTTGCCAGCACAGTGAGGGCAATGATCTCATTCTGATTTGCTTGACAAAACGTCATAAGTGAGTCGTACCCGAAAACATCAAAGGGAAAGTTGGAAGCGTTCATGTCGAGCTCGCACACTGCGAAATACAATACGGCTTTCGCAAGCCGCTCGAATACCTGCCGCGGTGTGTCCAATCCAAAGTGCGCAGCTAACCGTCTGAGACACGACCGGATGTATGGCCTAGCCGCTGAGAATGAGGCCAGATTAAGTAAACTGCCAACAACTGTTCCCGGGTCGAAACCACCAAGGGCAACGCTTGATAAACAGTAACCCAGGAGAGCAATTGTCTCCACTTGCTCGGTCTGATCCAGCGCTTCTTCTATTGCTCCGTAGTACGACAACTGCTCAATGGGATTTGAACGGGCGAACAATGCCTCGACAACACTTGACGCAGCAAAGGTGGCGATATTGCTAGGACTATTAAAAAGCTTGACCAAGTGAGTTATCGCACCGCCGTCCAGGACGTCGCCGCGCCCGAAAACGATCAGATCCTCAATCAGGCGTGAGTACACCGTGAACAGTTGTCGAGTTCCGAACTTCTGCGTGAATATTATGTCAGCAAGCCATGCAAGCAAATCCTGCGCATTGCTCAAGCTTTCGGCATCATCACACGCCCAAACCGGGATGCCGTATCGAAGGAGGTCAAAACTTGTATAGAGGGCAACTTCAGAGCGACGCCATTCGTATGTCTGGAGGACGATCTCGCCCCATAGTTGTAGTAGACGACTGTATGCCTCCTCCCTGTTTTTTTCACATTTTCTGCCTCGCTTCAGCTCAGTCCACGCACTCACAGCAACAACAAAGTCATTCACCTTGTCCACTTTTCCAAACAGCATTGCCATTCCATCATCGTCGCTCAAGATGCACTCAATGCCAACCAAAACGCGCTGTAAACGAACATCGGAGTTGGTGGCAAAACCGTTAAGGGCATGCGAATACGATTGCCTGTCAGCCTGGTCAAGCTCATCGAACCCGTCATTGTCTGTGTCTCTGGTCAGGACTGCTTTCAAGTATTGAATGGCATTAAAAACATGCTTGCTGTTCCCACTGTTGCGATCAAAGTTCTGTGCGATTAGACTCTGCGTGCACCCAATAACCAGCTTTTTGCCATCACTCGTGATGTTGGAGTTACGCCATGTTCGAAGAAGCCCAGTAATCGCAGTAAACAGTGGCTTCAGTTTATCGCGATATTCCGGGAAAGCCATATCCATGAAAAACGCAAACAACAGCCCGACGCTAGCAAACGTCAGAAAATTGCTGAGCTTGCTCGGTGCTAAGTTATCCTCCTCCCATTCACACGAATTCACAATGCCCAAAATTGCAGTCAGATTATCACTAGCCAATGAAACCAAAATGCTGGAGTCTCTGTGAATACCAGAATTGTCAATCACCTGAACCGGGTGATCGCCAGTTGAGCCGGCAAAGAGATATTCCCCCAAGTGCTCGCTCGATACATCCTGTACGGCCGTCGCAGCTATATCCCCAGTTAATAATACGTGCGGAGTCTCGACAAAGTTCGGGCCGACACCGCAAAACGACGACAAACATCGAGCGATGTAAGGAGACAGATCGCTGTCTAGGCACATGTTGCTGGTGTGAACAATATAGCCTTTGGTAGTGGTACCCAAGCACCATTTCAGCAGTTTTGAAGATGCAAGCTTATAGTATCGAGTAGAGCAATGCTTAACCTTCGCCAAGGACTGGGACAGGCCGATTGAGCCGGGCGACAGTAGCGGTGATTCCGTGTCAAACGTGTTTAGGATGGCTTCAACGTCTGTGCAATGCCCAGTTTTAACAAGAATATCCAAGCAGAAGCAAGCAGCGGACGAGACCGTCTTATCGTGAACTCTGTGTAGGCAGTGGGTATGTGCGATGGGCAGAGCCTTACCTTGGTAGGTTCGAATCAGACTTGCAATGCACACAAACGACCAGCTCGCAATCCCGTGAATTGTGCATTGATCTAGAAGCTTTTTTAACAGGGCTTCCTGGGAAGAGGTCGGCAAAGTTCGCTTCTGCACAAGGATGGAGGCAATCTGCAAGTAGCATGTCATTGCTACCGTGTTTTCGGCATCATTTATGAGGTCCAAAATGTCCTCACAAAGAAACGTAATGCTGGCGTTTGATTCAGAAACCGTTTTCCCGCCAGCTGAAGTCGCTCTAAGTTTTTTGGTGTCTGTGTTAGCATTCAGTCGCTTTACCAGTCTCACAATATAAGCTGAGGATTGCTTTACCTACCCCTTCGTCCATAGGCCAACGTGAAAATGCTGTATAATGTAAGCATGTGGATCCATGCAAACTTGTTTGCTCGCTCTCTCATACGGTAGAACGGTAAGCTGAACCAGCTCTCGCTCGACGAAGGTTCGAATATTAGCTCGTTCGTGCTGGTGAGCTGTTGTATTGAGGCGTCCGCAATGAAGCCCTTGAATATCACTTTTAAATTCTCGAGTAGTGCTCCCTGAAGAGCTCTAGTCTGGTCATCGGTTGCCGGGCGAAGAAAAGCGGACAACGGGCGATGCGCCTCCAATAGGAACAGGACAATCTGTTCTTTGAGCTGTGGATTCCTGCACTCAACAAGACGCATGCTGACTGTTTCAATCACCTGTAATACAATCTCTTGACACTTGACAACCTCGTGCGGAAGAAAGTGCTTCACAACATGATTGAGGGCGGTGAAAACATGGACATGGCCCGAAGTCTCCTCCGTGAAGCAGCCCAAGTAGTAGTTCAAATGTGTATAGACGGTTTCCAGAGAGCCCAAATCCACTAGAGACGCCACACCAAGCATGTTGGATATCGACTGATAGAGTTCTGAGACCGGAAGCGGCATTCGCTTTAGTTCTATAATGCTGTGTTCGCCCTCCGACTGCAATTGAGCTCTGCCATGCAGCAGGATGACTGCCTTGGCCGAGTGGCATAGGAACTTCGTGAAAACGGCCCATTCGTCACTACTCATATGCTCAACATGAGCCGTGGCCTTGGTCATGGAAACGCAGGCCTTCGCATATGAATTGACCAGTGGTTCAACCACCTCATTCAGTCCGTGCACAGGCAGAGCCTCTCTCAAGTGCGAAAAGACTAGCCTGGCGGTCTTTGCCTTGAACGTGGGTATTCCGCTATCAATCAGCTTTCGCGCTAGATCTGCTCCATCTATTAGGCGCTGTGTAGTCGTGTCGGCACTCTTTCCAATCACGTGGAGCTTACGCTCTTTGAGAACCAGGCGAAATAGAGACTCCAGCAGCTGGTGATAGGCTTTATCGTTCAGCGCAGAGAGATTGTCTCTATGGGCGACATAGTTTCGAAGTTCCGCGAGACCCTGGGTCCGGTCTTTGATTTTGTCGGAGAGGAGGGAGACTAGTTAGTAACGACCGTCACACGCACGTACACAATTCATTTGCCTTGAGGAGACCGCTCATAGACGCTTGTGATACCCACTACTAGCGCCGGCACTGTCGCAAAGGAACTCACTTTTAATGGCGCTCAGCACAACCATCCATAATGTCTGCCAAAGCAATGTCAGTTGATGAGGTGCGGCGTGATCATCAATCTGACACAAAATATATTACACGATCATACACTATCTATCCAACGCCGACAAGACGTACTGGATCTATTTTCTCGTAATTTTAAACAAATGCACGCTTTGCCTGAAGTACTCCTCAAAATCGTCATGGTCCTTGATCTCGTCCACGTTGAAATGCTTCTTGATGCTCTTGAAGAACCTCGTGTCCGCCTTTCTCCGCTTCTTGTAACACATTAGCACCGGTATCCTCTTCTCGGTCAGGTCCAGCAGGGTCTTTTCCAGAAGCGGAAAGGCTCCTTCGAAGTAGACGCAGTCAGCTGCCAGAACCAAATCAATACCCTCCTTAGCGTACTCCGGCAGCTCGTCTCCCCAGTTCAGCACAGCGGCCTTCACATTGGGAAGCTCATTTAGATCGATATTCCTTTGCATCAACGGCATCATATTTCTCGTTAGCCTTTCCCACTCAATGTAGTACCCACTCCTGATCTGTAATGTAAATGTTCAAATCATCTCGCTTCTCGTGAAGAGCGATAGCTAGGCCTACCAGGCCAGTGCCGCTTCCAAGTTCGACAATGTTTTTGTACTGTTTGGCTCCATTCCTGATCATGTACTTGGACAAGAGCTCACCGGCGGGCCACAGTTTACCACCGCAGCCAGCTTCACCGCCGTCCTCGTGAACCTTGAGGCCTGGCTCGGCTAGCAAACCATCAAAGCTAAGCAAAGAGGTGCCTAGGTTGGTCCGTTCTCGGATTGGAACGAGCTCTTCGTCCAGCTCTACAATATCTAGTCCGAGATCCATGTTGTAAGCCGCACGAAACCTCGACTCTTTAACCCAACGTACGCAAGAAAAATAAAAGGCTTTCAGTTTTGGGATTTCGGACAAACGCTCTCAGACAATTCTAATCTAACTGCTATATATGCTGACTCGAACCTGCTCGCGTCTCATGTAGTCCACAAGACGGCAAATCTGTCAAGAGAGCCGCAACCCTGGTCCGAAGACTCAATTAACCTCAGCTTCGTCAGAACCAAATCATGGGCCTCTTCACACTCCTCGAGTGTCAGTCCCAGGTCTCGCGTGTCGGGAAACCTTTCTTTAGACCCCACGCGTTGCCTGTATCATGTTGTCTATATCTATTATGCATAGGCGAATAAGAGGGGAACGTTACGTGCTATACTCTTTGCATCACTGAGGCATAGTTTCCACAGTTTCATATGCCTTTCGGCCAGTTCAGGGTCGATACGCACTCAGAAAAGTGATAATTGATATTCACAGGCACAGTGCCTGCGTCTCGCGCTGCGTGCAGGTCATGATTTTTATTAAGTTACATTTTTCTAGCCACGGGTTACCGCGTCTAGACGACAACACCAGAGTTGGAGGCAATTCGTGGCCACAGGTCAGCACACTCCTTTCCGACTGGACCAGTGACAGCGGATCCCTTCATCTCACCCTTGGGGTTGACAATGACACCGGCGTTGTCCTCAAAGTAGAGGAAGACACCGTCCTTTCTTCGCCATGGCTTAGACTGTCGGACAACGATGGCTGGCATGACCTTCTTTCGCAGCTCTGGCTTGCCCTTTCGGACGGTAGCCATAACCATGTCACCGACACCGGCGGCTGGAAGTCGGTTCAGTCGGGCACCGAATCCCTTGACGGAGATGATGTTCAGGCTTCGGGCACCGGAGTTGTCGCAGCAGTTGATGACAGCGCCGACTGGGAGACCCAGCTATGTTAGTTTGAACAAATTTGGAGTGATCTGAGTGGATGAAATTCGTTGAATCCAGCGCCTGATATTGAAGGTTCGATATTCGAGTTGTCTATTGCAATATTCCAGCCCTGATGTCAAATTCGCGGTAGTCAATCCCTCGGTGAAATTTCAACTCGTTCAACAAATGACATCCACTCAGAAGTTCACAAAGCCTTTGATTCGATTATCAGCTCAGTCGCATAGAGCTCGTACGTACCGACATTCTGTACTTGTTACCAGAGGCACCAGACATTGTTGATGTGTTGCTGATTGGAGTTCTTATGTGAGTCGGTACAGCTTGGGTGCGCCAGCGGCGCTGGGAGAGCGTGCTCAAATGTACACAAGACTGCCAGAAGCAGATTGGGAGAAGGGTAAGGGTAGGGCTTAACCCTGGGACATTGAGATTCTGTGCGGCGGGTAGATGCGGCGTATTGTTGAAGTTAACCACATGTGTAGACTAAGAGCATTCGAGGTAGGTGACACCAACACTTCTTGAGCTTTGACGTGTGCGGTCTGTCTTGCGGAGTGTAGCTGACTCGTCTGACATTTTGGCGTGGATCTATTCATATGCAGGCGAGCTAAAACCCTTAACGAGAACTCCACGATTTAGCTGTTGATCAATGATCGGTAACACCGGTTATGGCATGCCGCTTTCAATTTAGTCGATGAACGCGCCTGTTTGATACTCCAAAGCTGTACAACGCGTCGTATATAGGCCATTGAATCAAACCGTTCCGGAGTGAAGAGAAAAAAAGCGAAATGTGAAGATTGGATAGCTAATTACACTCAGGAGGGTCAAGAGCATGGGATAGGCCCTGATAGCGGGTCAGAAAGGACAAACTGCAAGAAAATATTAAATTTTTAATGGTTGTAGAGCACGCATCGTAATTGCGGCCCATCTGCTGCGAGGTAACAGCCTCCGCGACCCACAGATAAACTTCATATCATCAACCATGGCCAACCAAGCTCTTTTTGGATTTTCATTTTCGGAGCTAGAAGTAGCGAGACAGTAAGCTACCGCTTCAATAACACAGATTGGGACGGTTTTCGCATCAACAAAACAACATCCTTCTCTTCCTGCACGTGAATGAATCCAAACATATATTAAATAATGCTTTATCGCGTTTCCAGCTGGCGCGTTGATCTATTTGTACATGTGATGACGCCAGACCGCAACCCGCTTAGTGATGGTTAGCGCCGGAGTCAGTCAGGTACTCGTAGACGTTGAACAGGGCGAAGGCGGTGATACCTAGGCCCAGACCGGGCAGGGAGCCCTTGAATCGGTTCATTCGAGTGAATGGTCCCTGGTATCTCCAGGCCTCCCTTCGTTAGCGCTGTTTTACACATGACATGAAGTCATGGCAACCGTAGCGGTGCAGATTATACATGCCGAGTACTCACCGTCTAGCCCATGGGTCCTTGATTGGAGAAGACATTCTGTGTCGAGATGGTTTTTGCGTCGAATAAGTGTAGATTGATTGGTTGGGAGGTTGCGCACGTGACGTCACGTGACGGCTTCTGAGGAGCACTACACTCGATGTTTGAGATTCGCTTTGCTAATGTAAAGGATATGTTAATACAAGTTTGTTGGAAATTTTTCAGTCGCGTCAGGTCAGGGGAAAGTTGACCGGCCGGTGTGCGACGCCGGTATCCTTAACCTGGTGAACCCTGCGAGATGAGCCGAACCTTGTCGCTTGCATGGTTAAACCAGCTCGTTGTACTCAAAGTTGGCGGTGTCTTCATGGTTGGAGGAGCTGGCATACGGCTGGTACGCCTGTGTCGAGGTCAGTCGCGGGAAGTACTTTCTCTATCGTTAGAATGTTCGCTTGGCGGGTACTCACATATGAAATGTACGCCACAACGGATCCGATAACCGTGCCGAAGATGATGTCGGTGAAGTGGTGTCTATAGTCTTCAGTTCGGCTAATTGCGATGTATGAGGCCAGCATGAGGGGACTGTGTTAGTAGCCGTTACAGCTGGGCATTTATCGTGGACTGCTCAAAACAAGCAATGCTCGTCCGGTTGAACACTCACACGAAAGAAATCACGCTCTTATAAAGCGGGGCACCCTGCCTTAGCGCCATTGTCTGGCCACAAGCCCACAGGGACAAAAACAACAGTCCTGAGAAACTTGTCGACGAGTGACCGGATGGAGCGCTCTTGAGGCCCTCTTCGATTATCGCCAGATTGGGGTTCGTGCATACGGCAATGTCCACCAGCGTATCGATTGGAGTTCCGTGCGCTGGAACACACCGCGCCAGAAAATCAGGCCGTGGCCGTCCAATAAGCACCTTGAATGTGTTGACAATCGCACCGGTCACAGCCTGGCTCAGAACAAAGCCCTGAAGCGTCTTCTTCAGTAGCTGTGTTCTATTCTTCCGTCTTGTGAACAGTGGAGCCACGGCCATAACGATACCAGGAATAACGACAGCCTCAATAACACAGAGCCAGTCGGGTACGCGCTCATGTTTGGCGATAGGGTGCTGGATAGACTGATCTCCGAGATAAAACTGTCGGTGGAACGGCGAAAAGAACTCCGACGCTATGCGGTACACCACAAGGAGCCCGAGTACGATCCAGTCGTTGGCACAGTACGTCTTGCCGGACTCCATTCTGAATCTCCAGCTAAACACACGGACGCTTCTGTATTGCGGAATCTTGTCTCTCCTCGATAGGTATATTTAGGTGGAGGTGCGCACGTGATGCGGATGAGGCGGGCGCGTACCCTAACCTCTGGGAACATATAATGACCCCATCCCCAGATTTTGTAATTCACGCGTTACGCGTCCCTGGTTGAGCTGGCAAGGCTATGCCGTGTATCAGCAGACATTAACAGATCAAGAGTCGGACAGACCAGAATGTTATGAATCATCAGGTTAAGAGTCATATGACTACGAGGTCACATGATCTACTTGTTCAGACCTTTAGGGGTCTGGGACCGTTCTCATGAATCCACACTGTGTGGGTTGAGGGTCCACTTGCTATGCAAGACTGTGGCGACTTTGCTCCCACATTTTAAACCCAGACATTTTTTGCCTGTCGTGCAGTGGTCGTACCGGTAGGTCCCACGCATGGATGACCCCATTGAGGTCCCCACGACTCAACGTTGCTTTACATGGAGATCGCCCCTGTTCTCCAGTTACTATTACTCTTTTGAAAGGCTGCTTGTTGCATTAATTTGCTCATTCTGGTGTACAGTCGATCTCGAGTACTTGTGGTATGAGTCGAGCTGGTGGACAGAGTGACACATGTTAATGACTGTGGATGTACCGTGTTTGCACGGTTGCAGGTCTAGTGATTGTTTGATGGCAAGTCTGGTGGGTTTCAGCTGCACAGGTTGAAGGGGCAACGTCAATGAGTCCTCTTGCCTGTGCAGCTTAACTCTTGGTTGAAAAGGTTACCCGGCTTGCCTGTTTGGGATGCGGCGGATACTAGTCCACTATGTTTGAAGTACAAGGTGTATCTTAATAGCTTGTCCGTGTTGAAAATATAAAGTTGTCTTTGCATCTCATCTTAGGTTCTTCTGTAAAGTTGTGTAGGCGCTTTATTGAACTCAGAAATTAACGTTGCGCGTCGAGCCTCACGCTGGGATCAACCAGGGACACTGATACAGGCGATGCCATGGCCGACTATGGTAAGTCACTTACTTGAGACGCACTAACAAGATCCGGACACGATAAGAATCCTCATCACCACGGACAATCACGTCGGGTACAATGAGAGCGATCCGATCCGAGGACGGGACGCGTCACGGACGTTTGAAGAGATTATGAACATTGCCCGAGACCGAGACGTTGACATGGTTTTACAAGCTGGTGATCTTTTTCACATCAACAAGCCGTCAAGACAATCCATGTATGATGTCATTAGCACACTGCGAAGGACTTGTATGGGGGATAGGCCTTGCGAGCTTGAGGTGCTGAATCACGGCAAACTCAGTGATTTGAAAGAGCTGGATCACGTGAACTACGTCGACCCAAATCTCAATGTGTCGATTCCCGTGTTTGCGATTAGTGGCAATCACGATGATTCTGGTGGTCCAAATATGCTGTCGCCTATGGATGTGTTAGCCGCCACTGGCTTGATCAACCATTTCGGCCGTGTCGTTGAGAACAGCAACATCTCCGTGTGTCCTATCCTGTTGCAAAAAGGATCCACGAGACTAGCTCTGTACGGGTTGGCGAGTGTGCGCGATGAGCGGCTGTACAGAACGTTTCGAAATCGAAAAATCAAGTTTTTACGGCCCGACGAGGACGCCGAACAGTTTTATAACATGATGGCAGTTCACCAGAACCACACATCACATACACCGACCTCTTATCTTCCTGAGAGGTGTCTGCCCGATTTTCTGGATGCCGTGATATGGGGCCACGAGCATGAGTGTTTGATAGAGCCTGTGGTGAACCCCGAGAAGGGCTTCGCCGTAATTCAGCCTGGCAGTTCTGTGGCCACGTCTCTTAGCGAAGGCGAGTCTGTGGCGAAGCACGTGGGAATTTTAGCGGTGAAGGGCAAGAAGGCGTTGATGGAGAAGGTTCCACTCAAGACGGTGCGGCCGTTTATGATGCAGACAGTAATATTGTCGGCGGACTCGAACATCAAGCCGTCGTCGAAGCAGAAAAGTGAGGTAACGCAGTGGATGATGAGGCGGGTCGACTCGCTGATAGAGCAGGCAAACCAGGCATGGCTGGACGCCAATGAAGGTGAAGAGCCGCCATTGCCTCTGATTCGGCTGCGAGTAGAGTACACTGGATACGAGGTGGAGAACCCTACTCGTTTCTCAAACCGTTTTGTTGGCCGCGTCGCTAACGTCAATGATGTCATTCATTACTACAAAGCAAAGAAAGGAGGAACGCGAAGAAAGAACGCTGACGAGCTGGAGTTTGCGCAGGATCTGGCAATGGCTAGAGCCTCTGCACAGAAATCAGCCTCAGACGAAATCAAAGTGGAAACACTGGTGGAAGCGCATCTGAGCCGACAGAACCTAGACATGCTCAAGACGGCAGAACTTGGTCTTGCAATCAACAAGTTTGTTGAGAAAGACGACAAGAGCGCCGTGAGGACGTTTGTGGATGAGTCTCTTGAGGGGCAGCTAGCACGGCTGATGAAAATGGAAGTTTCCGACGAGGCTGTCTTGTTGAAGGCGATCACCAATAAAGACAATGTGGAGTCTTTACTAGCGACACTAGCGCAGGCGAGTACCGGGAAGGCAGCTGTGCCAAAGGGCAAGGCCGCCGCTACTCGGAAGCCCAAAGCACGGCCTGAGCCCATGGGCGTGGAAGTTCCCAGCACACAACTACCGCCAGCGCGGAAACCGAGAGGAAAAGCTGCTGCGATTGTGGAGGATTCGGACTCGGAGATTGGCCTGAGTGATTTGGGTGATGACTCTGATGTTGTAATGGATGTAAACCAGGTGTCGGACTCTGAGTCAGAGATGTGAGTATGCGAGCTGGCTTGACAAACTAACCTAGAATACCAAAACCACGGGCTAGAGCGGCGCCGAAACCGAAAGCGGCGCCAAAGCCGAGAGCAGCACCCAAGCCGAAAGCACCGCCTAAACCCAAGGCGGCGCCAAAGGCGGCACCTAAGCCTAGAGCACAGGCGACCCCAGCGGCGGCCCCAGCGAAGCCGAAGCCGCCACCGCAAGTTGTGGAGTTTCCGGATGAGGTGAGTATTGAATGTGAGAAAGTGCTAATGACAGAGCGACGAGGACGACGGGTTTGGTGGGTAGAGCTGTGCTATCGATTTACGTTACAGTCACGTGCCAGCGTGCGCCATATGATGCATTTGTGAAATCAGAGCAAGAGAGATTAGCGAATAACTTACTGCGGTCTGACCCCAGAAAATGCCGGGTTGGGCGCGCAGGTGAAAAATTAGGCGCGCCCAGCCAGGCCGCGAAGTTTCCACCCAACTAAAGCTTAGCGTCAGCAACATGCACCTCACACGAAGCCTGTTCAAGCACATCACCTTGTTCTCGCGGCCCGGGTGCGGGCTATGCGAGAACGCCAGGAAGGAACTGTGGAGGGCGTGGGAGGAGGCCGAGGAAAAGTTTGACTACAAAGAGGTGGATATAACCAAGCCTGAGAACGTGAACTGGCACGACAAATATGTAAGTAAATTAAAAGATGCTGTAGTAACAATAAATAGGCATTCGACGTCCCGGTGGTACACGTCAAACACAATGAAACGGACGAGCGGGAATATCGCCAGATTATGCACCGTGTGGACTGGCGACAGCTCGTGGAGGTGTTGAAGGAGAATTAGATTGGCTTTTCGGAATGTTTGTTGCGCATATGTTGCATCATGTTGTCTTTGCGGCTAAACACGCGGCCGCAGGTTTCGCACTGGAAGTCTATATTAGTATGATACTTTCCATAGACAATAGCTATGCCACAAGTTCCTCCCTCTCTTCCATCTCCTGGCGATAAGTCATGTGAGCCTTCTCCCCCTGAGTGATTCGTTACCACAGATATCAGAGTACCGTCTTCGCCATACTAGCACTCTACCCCCTGCCCGCTGACCGCATCTGCGATGTGATACATCGTTTAGTCCCTGAGTGATAGATCAGCGCTCTGAACCCATGTGGGTTCACTATCGGCCTGGACCGTGCTCTCGTGCTGTGATCCTGTGAACGCTAGCGCTCAAATGTTTGTTACTCACCCTTCTGCTGGTCATGCGTCGTGTCGACGTGCCTGAATAAATGCTCTCTCCTCGCGAACGGCCTACCGCAAACCGGACAATTATACGGCTTAGCCGTCTTTGCATGCTTTGGTGTGTCTGGATCACGTGGCCGTGACGGGCTTCTATTAAGCTTGGCCTTCAACTGCGAGGGCGTGCTACTGGGCTTCCGTTTCCTCCTAGGCTCCTCCTCCTTGACCTCTTTCTCGTCAGGGTCGCCAGCACCAAGGTCTGCGGAGCCCGTCGGCGTCATGGGCTCGCTCAGCTCGGCAAACGCGTTCTCGTGCCTCAGGTCCAGCAGGCTCAGGGCCGCGGCAAACTCTGCCGCCATTGTCCATCAACTTGTGGTTGGTGATGGTGTTTGTTTGTGTGCAGGTTTATTCAGGGGTGAAAAAGCAAGTTCACTTCCAGCGCTGGACATTAATTTCACAACCACAACTTTACAAGGCGAGATTACATTAAGTACTCCAAAGCTTTGTTTTAGTGATTGATTGCAGCGGTATAACATGTTAGACTAATAAACTCAACGTAACCCGCGCCAGCCTTACCCAGCCAGGAGTAAGGCGGCGCTATATTCGACTCGATCGGCCATTGTTCGCCGTCTAGACAGTGGAGCTAGTACTCACAGTCTAGTGGTTTCAACTATTGATAGTCGACGCCAAACCTGAGTGTCGGCGGAAAGATAACCCGTATCGTCGCGCGACGCATCAAGCCCATTGTGTCTTGATGCATATTCCAGGAGATCAGGCACAATTCTCACCGCGTTCATTGTCACGCTAACATGTCATAATGTTTGCGCGCTTTGTTCGCTTGTCCGGTATGCATTCCGCTAGAGCCATACCCGGGTCGCGCGCGGGTAAATAGACCCTGTGAGGATAGCACATGCAGACGAGGCATTAGGATTGTCAGTTCGTGATGCCACGCAATTGACCATTACGCGGGCAATATGGCTTGCGTAACCGGTTAGGGTTAGAGCGAGCAGAGATGAGCTTGCGCGGTGAGCTGTGCCTAGAGGAGAAAGTTCTGTGCATTTGTGCAGTAGCTCAGTGGTTATTTCAGTGGTTGCTGCATAGTATTGGTCGCCGTGTACGTTTGCGATCGTCATTCAGCATGCAGGTAGCCAGATAGAGGCCGGTACACGCAGTTTTGTGTGGAGTGCATTATACACCACTGGCACATGACGGGTGATCAATTGCGTCTCGCTGGATGTAGAACTGATCTGACATCTTTGTATAGCTAGGTATGTGCTGAACGGAAAGGCGGGGATATTATATGCATGCACTCGCCTGCATTATCTGGACTCACGTTAACGAGTGCGTAAGACTTAAACCTGGCTTGATTTATTGATTTTATCCAGCCGCCAGGCCATAACCTTTCACGCACCGAAGCTAGTGGGATCCAATCAAATATTATCACGTAATCCGTACGAAGCACATCCAAGGCCTGTTACTCCACGCTCAGATCACTCTTATATCACTGGCCGCGAGTGTGTCAAGCGAAGCCAGTACGAGCATAAATGTCGACAAATCATGTGCTCCTTATGTATCTCTTGAGACCCTAATAGCATAAGTGTACTGTCTATGATCCCACTACTGCAGTTCGTGCGATTCGACAGCCGTGCGACCGCGTAACAGTTTGGTGCCCAAAGCCTAATCTGCGCGTACCATAGCAAGGCTGAAGAGAAACATCCCTGGGCCTGTGATACACTGTGATTCTCTCTGGGCGCGATGACAGTGGGGGTCCTTGGGGGCAGCGCTGCATGATAATGGGAGATGGGAGTCGCGTTGCATCCAGACCTTACCATCAAGAATGCAGATATTTTAGAGGTGAGTGGAAGAGTATATAAGGGGCCGGTCCGCCTGATTGAGCGAGGCTTCGATTGGTACAACATGAGTGATGTTGCATGAGTAATTGAAAGTTTGCCTATTGGATCGGCTACGAGCGCCATGGCGATCCAACGATGGAGGAAGATTACACAGACTTGGCTTGACAGTTCGAGTAGCGCTTAGGCGCCGATGATCAGGACGTTTAAGTTATATTCTAACAAGTATGGCCGATTTCAAAGAGATACAGGAAAATGAAGTTGAGGCTTTACAAGCCATATACATGGACGACTATGAAGACTGTCAAGGCATTCAGACAGCATGGAACGTGAGTACCAGCCCATTCTACTGAAAGCCGGGAGAGCTAACCAGAAAAACCCCAGTCCATGCTTCAAGATAAACCTGCGGTCTACAGGTGGATCGGACTTCCAGACGTCAATGAAGATAAAGGTCACAATGACGGCAACGTATCCCAAGTCATCACCGTTGCTGGAGATTTCGAGCCATTCGAACCTCCTCCCCCGTCAACTGGAGCAGATTTGGAGCCAGGTCAAGGCACGAGCGAAGCAGACAGGCCACGAAATGATCTTTGAGATCACCTCGCTGATCCAAGACAGTTTGGACGAGATCGAGAGACTAGGACAGGAGGCGTCCAGTCTGGAGGAGGAGAGACTCAACCGGCTCAAGGCACAAGAGGAGCAGCGACTAAAAGAAGAGCAGGCGAAGCAGAAACAGAAGGAAGCAGAGAGCCGTGAGGAGGAACGCATGCTGG
This sequence comes from Blastobotrys robertii, assembly GCA_030564385.1. Classification (NCBI taxonomy): domain Eukaryota; kingdom Fungi; phylum Ascomycota; class Dipodascomycetes; order Dipodascales; family Trichomonascaceae; genus Blastobotrys; species Blastobotrys robertii. Next base: position 81,081 of record JAJLUQ010000018.1, read on the forward strand.
GCCAAATGGTGCAACGAGAGCTCAAGAGGAGGCAGAAGCGACAGGTGGAGAAGAAGGACGAGATTCAAGAGCCCGAGCGCCCAGAGGACCCGAGCTACGTGACCTTTGATCGTGTCATCACTGCCAGAAAGCCCAACGGCGGTCAGATCAAATTCCGAAGCGTGAACGGAAAGATGCCTATCGACACGAGCTTCTTTGGCAAGAGCTATGTGGTACGGCCAGCAGGAGAGACGGAGCTGGATCTACTTCTGACCGAGATTGATATGGAAGGGCCGTTTTGGGCGGGCGCAGAGGGAAGGAAGCATTTGCATGATTTGGAGTCTGAGCTTGAAGCCCTTAGAGGCCTTGTTCATGATAACGTCGTCCCACTATACGAGTCCACACTGACTAAAACAGAATCTGGATGGAAGCTGAGTCTGCTCACGCAACACACTCCTTCCGACCTAGGCTGGATTCTGACGACTGTTGAGACGGTAAGTCTGAAAGTAGCTCGATCATGGGCTATTCAGATTCTGGAGGGACTCGAGGCGATACACAGGGCAGGATTCGTCCACAAAAACTTAGCTCTCGACAGCATTATGCTCTTTACCGACAAAGATACTGGCGAGAAGGTAGTGAAACTCAACCACGCAGCATACGGCCGACGTCTCAAGGAACTTAATAGGGCACATCCATTTAGCACAAGCTCGGCGGATCACACAACCGAGACTTGGCCGCCGCCAGAATTCGCTACACACCCAAAGCACACGCGAAAGTCAGACGTCTGGTATTTCGGTGTCGTTCTCATGAAACTAATAGCTGGAAAGAGTGTGGTCAATGACTTTGCGAGCCCACACGATTACATCGAGTCTACAAGCATACCTCCCTCCCTCAAAGGCTTCTTTCGTCGCATATTCAAAGATACACCCAAAGACCGAGATGCACCTAATGAGTTACTTTCAAGCCAATTCCTCCGGTCTGCAGACAGTCTCGAGCTGACTGCTTCACCCTCGCCCTTTCTTGCTGCTCCGAGTGGCGCCGTCAAGTCTAAGCGATCGATGTCGTCTCGTGGTAGGCACATGTCGTCTAATGAGCCTAGGCCGGATACTGCTGGCGCCTTTTCTCGTTATGCGAGCGATTTCGACAGCGTAGTTGTCCTTGGCCGTGGTGGCTACGGAGAGGTTGTCAAGGTCAGAAATAGACTGGACGCTCGTTACTATGCTGTCAAGAAGATTCAAGCCACGCAGAACAAGCTAGCTTCTATTCTCAAGGAGGTGTCTGTGCTTTCAGGCTTAAATCATCGCTATGTCGTGCGATACTATGGTGCATGGCTCGAAGAGGCTCATGAAGCCGTGGATAGTGCAGTATCCAGTGATGATGAGACCGCCAGTGAAACCGTTAGTAGTCTCCCATCCCGTTCAGTCAACTCGCGATCTGTCATGGACTTCAACTCAGCATCACTAATGCCTTCAAACGACTTTATCTCGCATTCAATGTCCATGTCCGGGTATCCAGAGATTCAGTTTGGCTCTAGTTCGGAGGACGATTCGGACTCTGAAGACGACGACAGCGAGGAGGAATCGTCTTCAATGTCGATAAAAGTACCACCGCGGACTCCCACCCCTCGAAACCTACAGTTCAAGACTAAGAGTACACTTTTCATCCAAATGGAGTACTGCGAAAAGCACACATTGTTTGATCTAATCAGAGAGGGTCTCTACAACCATCCAGATGAGTACTGGAGGCTCTTCAGACAGATGCTCGAGGCGTTGAAGTACATTCACAGCCAAGGTGTTATCCATCGAGACCTCAAGCCCATGAACATTTTCATCGACCAGGCAAAGAGCGTAAAAGTGGGCGACTTTGGCCTGGCCAAAAGTGTAGTCAGACCAGCATTGTCCACCATTACTTCGACATCCGCCATTCCAACCTTGGATTCGCTATCTCACCCCCATGGTCACCACGGCTCCTTGGACACGACAGAAGATCTGACCACCGATGTCGGTACCACGCTTTATGTGGCCTCCGAGGTTATGGACTGCAACAATGCTCGTTCCTACGACGCCAAGGCAGATATGTACTCTTTGGGAATTATCTTCTTCGAGATGGTATACCCTCTTCCAACGCATATGGAACGAGTTCTCACTCTCAAATCTCTGAGGCTTCCCTCAATCACCGTCCCGCCGGCTTTCAATGCGAAAAAGTTTGCCACAGAGAAGGCAGTCATCGTCTCTTTGTTGGACCATGTTCCTTCAAAACGGCCCAGTGCCAGTGAGCTCCTGCAATCTGGAGTGCTGCCTATTCCGGAGGAGGATGAAACCATCAAAGAGGTTTTGCGATCGCTGGTAGACCCCTCTCGGCTCTTCCGTGTGTGTAACGAGCTCTTTTCGCGACCTGTTGACCCAGTACAGTCAGTTTTGTACGGTCGTGTGGAGACTGTTCTAAATGCTAAAGAGCGGGCCAAGGACGTCAACGATAACTTGCTGCGTACTCAAATTTTGAGATCCATTGCCGCAGTGTTTGAACGGCATGGAGCTGTTGAGGACCATAGTCGACCTACTCTGATACCGCGATCGAGCGCATACGAGTCGACGGTCGTGGAGCTAATGGATCCGACTGGAAACATTTTGCAGCTCCCGTACGACCTTACTTTGCCGTTCGCCAGAAAACTTGCCGGCGGAGCCCCTAGCTCCACAAAGTCGTATGTCTTTGGTAAAGTTTACAGAGCTCATGAGCGGGAGAAGGGCATACACCCGTTGACGTTTGGCGAGGTAGATTTTGATATCGTCACAACCGAATCAACTGATCTCACGTATGACGAGGCAGAGACTATCAAAGTCTTGGACGAGGTGATTGACTTGTTTCCATCAATCAAGCCGACGTCTGTGTGCATCTACATCAACCATTCGGACATTTTGCACACGATTCTGAACCATCTTTACCTCTCCAGCTCCCAGAAAACATCAGCACTCAAGCTGCTAGGAACGCTGGGACAGACACCGGCCAACAAAGTGGTGAAGCATGAACTGTTGGCTCAAAACGCTCTATCGACCACCGTGATCGACGAACTGGAGGCTTTTGGTTTCCGAGACGACATCAATACGGCAGAGAAGCGCTTGCTGAAGCTGATGGAGCATGCCACGTTGTCTGAAAGTTTCAGAAATGCTTTGGAGAAGATCAGGCTGGTGGTGCAGTATTTGAGCAAGTTTAACCTGGCGCACAGAGTTTACTTCGCCCCGCTCAGTCACTATAACGAGTCCTTCTACAAAAGCGGAGTCATTTTCCAGGCAGTTATTGAAGATAAGCAGCGAATACCTATAGCTGCCGGTGGTCGATACGATGCTCTTGTTGAGCAGTTTCGACATGCCTCGCTAGACGGATCTGCTCCAATCCACGCTGTTGGTTTCAACTTTGCCCTAGAACCGCTCTTTGAGTCCATGGTAAACTTCCGAGATGCTGCGCTTAAGAAGATTGCCAAGCGAACTTCAAGGGGTGCACAGGCCAATCAGGAGCTTCTGGCTCCATGGATCAAGCCTCGGTGCGACGTACTAGTTGCAAGTTTCCACACGGTCAACATCAAGGGATTGTGCTTGGATGTGCTGCAATCGTTGTGGGCTCATGGCATTAAGGCAGATTTGGCCAAGCACAGCTACTCTGCGGAAGTTTTGATGGACCCTGCCAGCCGAGACGCCATAAACTGGATAATCTACGTCAAGCAGCCTGCAAACAACTACACAACCTCTTCGAACTTCAAGGTCTTGAGATTGAAGAACATCAAAGAGAGGACTGACATTGACCTAACGTTCGATGAGCTCATTCCCCAGATTCTTATGGAAATGGAGTCGGATCGGAAACATGTCCACGCAAAGCCAGCTGTCAGTGCGAAGCCGCCTGTCTCTCCGTTGCCCTCTGCACCAGGGAGTGCTCTTCTTGAGCCTCTCAATGATGATGCGGGCACAGATGGAGATACGTCGCTCAAAAGCAGTGACAACAACCGAAAGCGGGGTGGAAAAAAGAACAGAAGGATGAAGAACACGGAGAAGTAGCCTTCTCCGAGGTCAGTCGGGATAAACACTATGAAGAGTCAGCTGACTCATGTATCTATGTACATTGCATGTAATATAAGACTCAAGAATATGACGGAAAGTCTGCCGGCAATAGGGTAGCATCGGTCTGTCTCTGGCCTCACATGGCGTAACTACCCTAAGTGGTGGACTGTACACTTCAGAAATAATAAATCACGTGATTCTTATCACGTGATCCAGCATATATTTTTATCCCTGTAATGTCAGTTCTTGCTCACTCCGCTGTTCATTAGCCATATGCCGAAAAAAAGCCTTATTTTCCTCACGGCACGCGCCGGGCATTGCTAAACAATTGTGATGTCAGACACAGCCCATTCTCATAGTGCCTGCGCGCGCGATAGGCTCCCACCTCCTCTCCGCAACGTCAGCCCAGGCTACGTGGAGACCAATATCAACAACTAGAGCTGTCAAGCGCTGACTAAACATTGCGTTCGGAATTGAGATACTCCGAGACACCGTGAACTCGGGGATTCGGAAGTGAGAAGCACCGGATTGACAATTAACACCATGTCGACCCCATTCTACGTCCGGGCGCTATATGCGTACGAGTCCGATCACCCGGACGACCTCCCTTTTGGCGAAGGTGCCGTGATCAAAGTTGAGAGCATTGAGGATGATGAATGGTACTCGGGCGAGTTCCAGGGCAAACAAGGAATGTTTCCGAGGAACTTTGTGGAAGCTACGGAACCGCCAAAACCGGCAACAAGGCCAGCCAGGCATGCCACGACTGAACAGGTAGCTGAGCCAGCGAAGGCGCCGGAGCCATTCAGAGCGCCAGAACCAGATATTTCTGCCATTGAAAGTAAAGTGGCGGAGCTGGATATTGAGGAGCCACTTTCACCTGTGGTGGTTGCTTCGCCAGAAGTTGCATCTCCAGTGTCACTACCAACACCAGCGCCTGTTGCCGCGGCTGTTCCGCCTGCTCCTGCGCCAGTTTCAGCCCCCGCTCCGGCTGCGGCAGCTCCGGTTCAAGCGGCGTCAAAGCCAACAACGGCGGCCGCTCCGCCCTCCGCACCCGCACCACTCGCTAGCGCTCCTGGTGCTGCACCCGGCGGAGGTGCTCGAAACGCGTTCAAAGACCGAATTGCAGCCTTCAACCAGACGGCCGCGCCTATCGCCCCCGTGGTTGCACCCAAACCACGGACTTTTGTGAACAAACCGTACGTGCCTCCACCGAGTTCGTACGTGCCACCGCCCACGGCGAAATCCCCACCGCCCATCAGCCTTCACCACCAGCCCGTGGTGGAGCGGGAAGAGCCCCCACAAGAAGAGGAGGAAGCCGTGCCAAAGATGTCACTGAAAGAGAGAATCAAGATGTTGCAGCAGCAACAGGAGGAAGAGGTGCAGCGGGCAGCCCTTAAAAAGAAGAAGCCAAAAGCGCCGCCTGCCCCCGCCGCCCCGAAAGAGGCGGAGCCGTCTCTCCAGCGAACTACTACTGGCGGTTCGCTCATGAGCCAGGAATCAGTCTACAGCGAGCCACCACAGGACGATCCCTACCAAGATAACCAGCATCATGAGACCCACGAAGAAAGCCATGACAGCCACGAACTTGCGCCGGAAACTGACAAGGCTGAGCGCGATGAGCCGCCGCACGTCCGACCACCGCTTCCTTCTATCCCAATCATGGGGGCCCCTATGCCTCAGACTCACCAAGCTCCTGTGGAAGAAGAAGAGGAAGAGCAGGTCGAGCAAGATGAGGAAGAAGAAGAAGAGCAAGACGAAGAAGAAGCTAAGCGAATAGCCCTGCGTGAACGAATGGCCAAAATCTCCGGTGGTATGGGTATGATGGGTATGCTGGGCATGCCGGCTCCGGCTCCTATCAAAAAGAAAAAGAAGGAGCCCGAGCCGGATCGGGAGCCGGAAGAGGACGTGGTCAGACACACCGCGCCTGTTCCGATGTTTCCCTTCAGCGGTGACCCTAATGCCATCAAGAACCTAATCCCTGCTGAGATCAAGGAAGAAGAAGAGACCCCAGAGCCGGTGCGACGTGCATCTGTTGACTCTAGAAGAACCTCGCTCGATAAGCGAGCGTCTATTGACTCCGGCAGACCGTCGCTTGACCGGGTTTCCACCGGCCGGGCCTCAATTGATTCCGGAAGGCCAGATTGTGAGTATAGACGCTTACTGCGTTGCTAATCGATGGAACTAACATAGACTCTCCGCAGGCCTTTTCAGCACCACAGTTGCCCCCACAGCCCCCACAGCTTCCTCCACTGTCAATTGACGAGGAGCCAGAAAGAGACTCTGTGGTGGAAGACGAACTGGGAGATGATGAGAAGACAGAGTCTGAAGACAACTTCAGGCCTGTTCCTATCCAGCACCGGAGAACTGATTCTCTCACTGACAACCACAGCAAACGACTATCATACATAAGCGGTAGTCGAACAATGCCGCCTGTACCAGGTCCTATGAGCCCCACCTCGACTGGTGAAGAATTCCCCGCGGCAAGCAAGCGTGTTAGCACTTTCTCGCCGGGTCATGTGCGACGAGAATCGGCTGGAAGTCCTCCACCACCGCCAGTTCACCACGCGCCGCCTCCTCCACCCCCTGTGTCCCGCCACGAAGAGCTGTCTGACGTCGCGGGCTACGAAGCAGACGAGGACACAGATGCAAACGCTGCTACAGCGTCGTTGGACGAGGGAGATCATGTGGAGCGAAGAGCGCCGCCTTCGGTCCGAGCTCCCCCACCACCCCCTCCGCCTACAAGCCCGCCTACAAGCCCGCCGAGGGTCAGCCCGCAACATCCAATGCTGGTGAGCCCGCCGCCTCCTCCTCCATCACATCACCATGCGCCCCCTCCGCCACCGACGAGCCATGTCCCTCCACCGCCACCCTCCTCGCATCACCACCCTCATCCCCCACCAGCGCCCATTGACGGTTCTGACGACCTTGACGAGAGCGACACCTCCGAGGCCGAGACAGCTAGACACTCTCCGTCTGCACCCGCCGCCGCGCCGCCAGCTCCACCACCAGTTCGCTCACCTACCGGCAGCTCTGATCGAAAGAGCGTCGATTTGAACAGGTCGCTGTCCCGACAACGAATCTCGGTGGATTTCTCCAGAAACGTCCGGCAGAGCGTTGATCTGTCTCGACACAGTTTGGACAACGGCATTGTCGCGTACGACCGAGACCTCGAGTTTGAGTCTCTGTGGTGGACGCAGCCCAGCAAGCCACCACCAAGCGTGGAGGCTGAGAGTGGAAAGAGTTTGATTTACGAGGTTGAGGACAGTCAGACCGTAAAGCGAGGAGGCAGAATTCAGATCTCTCGAGACGTTTACATTCTTTACCACGACTACTCTCAGACCACCATGACCGTGCGATACGAGCAGAACGACCCTGAGAACACAGTCTCGCTAGAGCAGCAGCACCAGCCACCGCCAGTGGTGAGACAGGACCAGCTCGAGCAAGTTTACACAGAGTTCGGCCACCGAGTCGTAGACGCGGCTGTCGCTCTGCAAACCAAGCAATTTGGCCCTTCAGAGTACGTTCGTGCTGTGCTCGCAAAAGTTCCCGGTGCTCTTCCAAGCATTGGCGTGAGAAGCCACGGTGCTGTTGTCTATGCCAACCTGGCCAATGCCAGTGTCAAACAGTTTGATGAGATTCGACCTGGTGATATTGTTGCCTTTAAGAGCGCTCGGTTCCAGGGCCACAAGGGTAATCTGCACCAGAAATACACAGCTGAGGCAGGTATAACCTCCATTCATTTGGGTGTCGTTTCTGAATGGGACGGAACCAAGAAGAAAGTTAGGGTTTATGAACAGCATGAGACCAAGCCCACAAAGATCAGAATCGAGTCTTACAGGCTAGGCGATCTGAAATCTGGCGAGGTCAAGGTGTTTAGAGTTGTCGGCAGGTCTTACGTCGGTTGGTAAGACATTTGACAGACATACGTTGAGACATATCCAGTAGATGTATACATTACGGTTCTACCGTTACGAGTGTAGTTTATTAACTCATTGACCGTTGAAGCTGATCGGTGGCCCTCAGCCTCAGAAAATGCACCGTAAAGTGACGCTTCAGGATAGCAGACCTTGAAGGTTGGAACTCAGGGTAGAGTTCAGCCTGTGTATTTGTATGGCCTTTACTGTCGCTGCATGGCTAACTCCCTGGGTGGCCATGTCTGCGTCGTTTCTCACAGTCTCTCATGGACGAGTGATTTGAACAAGTATCAACGCAGAAATAGTAGAAATAGTAAAGATAAACCTATATATAAAGCTGCAAACCAACCCGTAGAAGCCTTTTTCAAGCTATTTCTGAATTTTTGAACAGAAACTACTGGGGAAAATTGAAACTGGCTTTGTTTTACTGCATGTTAAGTCGTTATGCCTCCACCTTGAATGCATTCCACTAGTTATGGTTTTTCGCAGGGTAACACCCAGCAGGCACTCTTCTGCTTTATGAATTCAATACATTATAAGTGAATATTCGTTGACACTATTTGATTCTGTTACGCCATACGGCCATAGATCAGATAAGTACCTTGATTTGCGCGTTTGGGTGTGGGTACGGCAGGTGTACGGCATGTCACGCGCATACCCATACCCAAATTGTTGAAGTACGACCAACACGGTCGCAGCGGACGTTTTTAAGTCCAGCAACACCAGCCCTAGCCGCCCAGAATTGCAAATAGGGTTATATGGAAGTACAGAATTGGTTTATGGTTGGCGTACGGGCATTGACCCCGAAATAGCCTGTTTAGAGCCTTTGAAGAACTGTAAAATAGGCGAGTATAAGCCCGGCCGGGCGTCGCTATAGTCAGGAACAAGATCACCCCCAGCCAATCTATCTATATATCTATTCGATGCAAATATCGAAGTAGAGCCTTGGTTACTAGCGTGGCCTGAAAAGAGCTCAAGCGAGGAGGGAAAGGACAGAGAAGTGAGTCGTGGGGTATGTGGTAAGGAGAGAGTGATCGACTAAAAAGCATAAAGCTATAGCGACCGCTTAAAAGCCACTCCTACCTCATGGTGATCTGGGTTGGATGTTTTCTCTCTCCTCGAAAAATTACACGATCACCATTCAATTGACCTTGGCCCTTCATCTTTAATTCTTGAAGGCAATGCGGATCTCGTGGAATTGCTCTGCATCCACCAGCTGCAAGAGCTGATCCATGGTAAAAGGTCTCGGTCGAGGGCTGTTTTCCTTGAATATGGGGCCGAAAACGTGCTCACCAAGAGTACTTAGCTGCCACTTGCACTCGACCCGTAACCGCTCGATCTTGGCCACTGCGTATCGTGCACGCACGCCCTGCTTGTCGATGACATATTGAACAGCGTCGACGATATGCCTTCGACGGTTGAATGCTGTCTCTCAGAGCTGGAACTCCATTTGTATTCACGTGGGTATCTGTCTTTGAGTTTAACGAATTCTCTTAAAGGTGCAAAGCCAGCTCTGCCCTCGCTCCACTGTTCCCAAACCTCGCCCACAGTCTTGAGAGAGGCACTCAGCGGCTCGTAATTGATCGCGGAAGGTGATATCTTCTCTTGTTGGCTGTCCGGAATGGCTAGCAATTCCTCCTGCACATCCTGATTGCGGCGATTCTCTGAGTCTGCATACCTTGCGTCTTGCAAAGCATCTCTCGCCGCATTACTGCACTCCATCCAGCCTTTAAGAATGGTATGTGTGCCTGCAGACATCTTACCTAAGTCTTTCCTCAGATTTTTGACGCCCGTTTCCAGATGGTCCACTTTGGCGACAGATTCCTTCACCTCCTGGAGGTTCTTCTCTAGTTGGTCCATTTTCGAGTGCAGTAAATTAAGTGAATTCAATAGTTCCTGGAACATGGCATTGGTACTTTCCATCATGGCTCTCTGCTCCGAGCGCTGCTGCTCGATGTTCTTGGCCAATGTCTCGAAGCGGCTACCGTGCAGCTTGAGTGTAGCATTGACAGTCTCGACGCCAGCTAGAAGCTCGTCTGCAACCGCCATATCGATAGTGTCAGAGATAGATGCAGAATTGTGAGCTTCCCATACCTGATCGGCGTAGGCTTTGAATTCCTTGCTCTCGAATAGGTCTCGGTCGTAATAATGAGTGTAGCAGATTGACGAGACGAGGTGGATCAGATGTCCTGCAGTCGAAGCGCGCAGGGCTCATAACCCGATAGAATTGTAACGCGTTGTTTGTTTACAACCTATAATCAGTTCTGTCCACTGTACCTAACTCTAACAGGGGCAGACTGAATCGGTCTGCAGCGCTCAACTCACCTATATAACACGCAGCCAAAGCATCGTTTCGACAAACTTGGTGGATTCAACTTCGGCAAGCTTCAAAGTCCTTCTAGTCGTTGTGGATCATAGTGCTTCTTCACTGCCGTCGGTATCCTGGGGTCAGACGAATCCTTTTTAACCGTTAAGCATTCTCTTGTCTACCCAGGAGTACCATTCATTGCAGAATAACTTCGTCCACAGGTCAGTTTGTCACATCACGTGACAACGCGCTGCGACACCACTGAGACAAGTCGACACAAAACCTCATCCTCAAGCGGTTCCCCGTCCTTAATTGAGAGAGCCTTACTCAGTAGTACAGTGGGAGACCATGTGGGAACAGGTGGTGCTGTAGACCTTTCCTGCTCTCAGGAGTGCAGGAGAGAGTGCTTGTGCGAGGCCGTGAGTATGTTAACCTTTAATCTCCTCGGAGCTGGCGAGAAGTTTCACAGCAAGTCAAGCATTCACACTGAATAACGCCATCGCAAAAAAAATTGTGAAACATTGATGATCACTAATTATCACTTGTTAACCGTTTGCGCTGTCACTTGCACTCGTAGGCCATAACATGTTAGGTACACAGAAGTAACCCGTCATGTAGCAAGAGGTCACAGACCATTCTCTAACCGGTAAGGTATCTGCGCATCTAGCCATATGCGGAAGGACTCGCAATCTTTGTTAACACATGTTAGAGGTACGAGCTGGAGAATTCTTCAGACTTCTTCGGCCACGCGCGTTATACGTGTTGCTACGGAAACGTGCCTTCTAACTGGACAGTCACCATGATAAGCACGTTGTATGCGGCTTTAATATATCAAAATCACATGCGATGAGGTCGCTCAGGGGGCTACACGTGCCGTTTTAGTTGGGGCGCGCACGCCAAAAAAGTCCCAATGACGTGCTTGCATGGGCAAACTGTTGGTGGACGCTGGGACTGAAAAGTGCACCGGACTGTAATCTGCGCCTAGTTCAAAAAGATTTTTTTTTCCTGCACTTTTTGTATTACTCCTAATAATTCATAATGACTGCCCCAGCCCAGGAAACCTTCTTGTTCACTTCTGAGTGAGTATTACCAATGAATAGCAGGATACGACGAGCAAAGAGTATTGGTTAGCGCTTGATTTCGCTCAGGGCCTATGTCCTCAAGCTAGCACTGATTACCTTCGGCGCTTAGCTTTCTCGAGGCACAGCCGCCATAAACAGGGACTGAGTTCACTAGCTTCACAGGCTCGGCGGTTTTACTATCTTCCAACGATTTTGAGCAATTTTGAGCAATTTTTTGAAGAACTGTGATTTGTCATCGTCTGAATTCGCTCGCCTGTTTGGCAGATAATAGAACTTGACTAACTCAGGTCCGTCGGTGAGGGACATCCAGACAAGATCTGTGATCAGGTCTCTGATGCCATCCTGGACGCTTGTCTCGCCCAGGACCCTCTTTCCAAGGTCGCCTGTGAGACTGCCGCTAAGACTGGTCTGATCATGGTCCTCGGTGAGATCACCACCAAGGCCACCATCGACTACCAGAAGGTTATTCGAGACACCATCAAGCAGATTGGTTACGATCACTCTGACAAGGGTTTCGACTACAAGACCTGTAACGTCATGGTCTGCATTGAGCAGCAGTCCCCAGATATCGCTCAGGGTCTCCACTACGAGAAGGCTCTGGAGGACCTTGGTGCCGGTGACCAGGGTATCATGTTCGGATACGCCTCTGATGAGACTGAGGAGCTTCTGCCCCTGACCGTTATCCTCTCCCACAAGCTCAACAAGGCTCTTGCTGACGCCCGACGAGACGGATCCCTGCCATGGCTGCGACCTGACACCAAGACCCAGGTCACTGTCGAGTACGAGTCCCAGAATGGTGCCGTTGTCCCACGACGAGTTGACACTGTCGTCATCTCCACTCAGCACGCTGAGGAGATCTCTACTGAGAACCTGCGAAAGGAGATCCTCGAGAAGATCGTCAAGAAGGTGATCCCAGCCAAGTTCCTGGATGAGAAGACCATCTACCACATTCAGCCATCCGGACGATTCGTTATTGGTGGTCCTCAGGGTGATGCTGGTGTCACTGGTCGAAAGATCATTGTCGACACCTACGGTGGATGGGGTGCCCACGGTGGTGGTGCCTTCTCCGGTAAGGATTTCTCCAAGGTTGATCGATCTGCCGCCTACGCTGCCCGATGGGTTGCTAAGTCTCTGGTTGCCGCTGGTTTGGCCCGACGAGCCTTGGTTCAGTTCTCTTACGCTATTGGTGTTCCAGAGCCACTCTCCATCTTTGTCGACACCTACGGAACCTCCAAGTACTCTTCCAACGAGCTGGTTGATATCATTCGAAAGAACTTTGATCTGCGACCAGGTGTCATTGTGAAGGACCTTGACTTGGCCCGACCAATCTACCTCAAGACCGCCACCTACGGTCACTTCACCAACCCAGAGTACCCATGGGAGCAGGTCCGAGCTCTCAAGTTCTAGACTGCCAACTAGAGGTGCGTGCTAGGCACGCTTGCATACTAACGTCAACGCTCAACTCGTTGATTCATATCAGGAAAATTAAAAGAAGCACAATCTGCTATGGATACGGTGGGCCCACGATCTAACGTCACTATTTATTGCGGATTAATCATTTATTACAGGCGACTAGCTCGTACTGGTCTTCAACGACGATGTACATAATAATACATTCCCTCGCTTGCGAGGTTAGTTTGACTTGCGGGCAAGTAGTGGTTGAGTCACGGAAGCGTGAACCCTTGCTGAGGGATCGCACTGCTCGTATTCGTGCCGCTTCCCCCAACAAAGACTTGTACATATGTCACTGAATGTGCATACCAGTGCGTCTAGAGAAATGCGCGATGGCTTGAACAAGTGAAACTTTTTGAGTCAGAGTCGTGATGAGATGTTATCTCTGAGTCAGTCTCAGGCGATCGATATTCCGAAACCCACTGCGTTATGAAGCGGGCTACTAAAAAGTCTATGCTTGGCTCTAGTCTAACAGTTAGTATGGGAAAATTTTTCTTGATGCAATAAAACTTACGCCGTCTGCAGCCCTCATCGGTAATTTCGGCCTTCGGTTGGTCACGTGATTTCAATCTAGCGTGTAAGATGATGAAGGGCCGGCTTAGCGCTGTGCAGGGCAGACGTATTGGTCAACTGCAGAGCCTCAAATTGTTGGATTGGGCAAATTCGAACGCAACTGTGTCATGCTAGGGCATCTCCGCGCGCTGTCAATGCTTTGTCCGGCGCAATGAAAAAGCCGACGCCGCACAGATATTATGCGTCCTTAGCCAGAATTCAGCGGAAAACAGACGGAGACGGATGTGAACAGCGAACTGTAGCGTATCGATTAGCGGTGCCAGTGTAATGCTATAGAGTTGTTACCACTTAATTGATGCTGATGGTGTATGCAGAGGATAATGAGGCTTTCTGTAGCTTATACCTCTTAAAGCAATTTGTGACCGCAATTTGCTGACTCGAGCGCGACAGGTTTAATGTTTTTAGCCTCCAACTGGGCGTTGAGTTTCCTTAAATCGAACCTCTTGTTTGCCTGTTGTACCCACTTGGTGTCCATTTTCAATGCATTCTCCACTACCTTGTCGGTATGCGCCTTCAACATCGCCACATCCGCCACCTTCTTTGACCGGAATAAGTACACTCCGTCGAGCCCCGAATTTTCCGTGAAGGACTCGAAGAAGGCCGCCTTTACCGAGCGCGTAGTTCTGTTTCTCCACGACGCGTAATCCATGGGGTTACGCGATCTCTTGTTCACTGTCGGCGTGGGGTCACACTGTTGGCCATTATGCTGTTCACCGCCGAAAAACAAAGACACAATTGCCGGACGCGACTTGCGGCCTAAGCTGAGAAAATGCTGTCGCGGGAACCAACGGCATTCAAAGTATTCACACGTATGCACTATTGGCGTGGCTCTGTATGCGCCCGACGAGAAGACTGCATTGACAAAGTCGGAGTAGACCCCGCGAACCTCACAGGCTTGGGTCGCACGGGGCGCACAGCTTCCCATGGGCCACACAGCCCCGCATTGGTCGTTCTTCGCACTAAAGATGGGGCTAGCAAAGATCTCGTCAATAACATTGCCCGTAGGTTTTGTTTTTCTGGCCCCTGAGACGTAAACACCTCGACTGGCAACAGGCAAAACAACAGACCGAGCGCGAACAGAGCAGCCCCTCACAGTCCCCAGTCTCTTCATCTCTTTATGCCCCTCAATGCAACTCTCGTACCTTATCCAGTACACAACCTGAAACTGGAGTGCCTCATATCTCACGTGATGCATCAGAGTTTGAACTTTTAAAATTTTCAAACCCCTGACCCTAACCCTTGAAACCCTAACCGCCAATATTTTTTTTTAAAAAGGTTTGGAAGAAAAATCTTTCACTATTCACATCAAAATGGACCAGACGTTTGTCCACGGATTGGAGCAGACTCTGCAACAGATCACTGCGCCTGCGACCGTCAAGGACGCCACGGCGAAGCTGCAGAGCGAGTACTACACGCAGGCCCAGTCTGTGCCGGCTCTGGTTCACCTTCTGCAGAACCACCCTGATCAGAACATACGACAGCTTGCCGGTGTGGAGGCTCGAAAGCAGGTTGGCAAGTTCTGGGAGGATGATGCTCTCGATGCCAGCGTGAAGGATCAGATCAAGTCGTCTCTGCTTGCCTCCACTTTGTCCGAGCAGAACGCCCTGGTGCGACACACCTCTTCTCGAGTTATTTCCGCCATTGCCAAGGTGACTCTAGATGAGCAACAGTGGGATGAGCTACTGCCTTTCCTGATCAATACCACCAAATCCGCCAACGCTGCTGATCGAGAGGTTGCCGTGTATGTGCTGTACACTCTGCTTGAGAGTGCCATTGACGTGCTGCTTGAGTCCAACAAGGACGTCCTGGCTCTATTTGCCGGTACCATCAATGACCCTGAGAGCCAGCAGGTGCGAGTTTCCACCGTGCTTGGTCTGGGCCAGGTTGCTGAGGTTTTCGATTCTGAAGACGCCGCTGCCCTGGATCAATTCCGATCTCTGATCCCATCTATGGTCGACGTTCTCAAGACCGTCATCGCTGCTGGTGACGACAAGTCCGCGGGCCAGATCTTTGAGGTGTTCAACACCTTGCTGCTCGTGGACCCGGCCATCACCGCCAAGCACATGGGTGACCTGGTTGAGTTCTTCCTCAAGAACATTGCGCTCGAGAAGCAGCTCGGCGAGGAGTACCGGGTACCAGCCCTGCAGTTCCTGAACATCGCTGTCCGATACAAGAAGTCCAAGATTCAGTCTCTGAAGCTCGGACCGTTGCTCACGGAGGCCGCTGTCCAGCTCATTGCCGAGGGCTACGAGGAGGACGAAGATGATGAGGAAGAGACCCCAGCTACCCTGGCTCTGCGAATGGTCGACTACCTGTCTTCTAACCTGCCACCAAGCCAGGTCGCTGGCCCAATCATCGGCGCCCTGCCTAGCTGCGTGGGCTCTGCCCACGCCGCCGAGCGACGGGCTGGCTTCATGGCCCTGAACGCGTCAGTCGAGGGTGCGCCAGATTTCGTTGCCAACCACGTCAAGGAAGTTCTGAACCTGGTGGTTTCCGGCCTGAATGACGCTGACGAGGCCGTCAAGGTCTCCGCCCTCCAGCTGCTGGCCACACTAGCCTCGCAGCTGCGAGAGCTCGTCTCCTGTGAGCACGAGATCCTGCTCCCAGTGGTGTTCAACATGATGGACGGCGCCACCTCGCTCAAGCTCGGCAAGAGCGCCTGTCTTGCCCTGGACGCCATCCTGGAGGCCCTGGACCGAAAGGTTATTACCGAGCGATACCTGGCTTCGCTGGTGCCCAAGCTGCTGGAGCTTCTCAACGCCACGCAGGACTTGACCCTCAAGGCCACCATCGTCGCCGCCATCTCGTCCGCTGCCTTCGCCGCCGGAAACAACTACCAGCCCTTCTTCGAGCACACTATCCACGCCTTCGAGCCCTTCGTGCGGGGAACCACTGAAAAGGCCGTTGCCGGTGACATCACCGAGGAGGAGGTCGCCCTTTGCGGCGTCACCTTCGACGCTCTGTCCGCCATTGCCGGCGCCGTCGGCAAGGACATGTTCAAGCCGTTCGTGCAGCCGCTCATTGAGGCCGCCTACAAGTGCATCAAGGCCGAGGGCCGGGTCAAGGAGTGCGGCATTGTCTTTGCCGGCTCTATGGCGCGACTGCTGGAGTCCGAGTTCACCCCATACCTCGAGACTTTGGTGCCGGAGATCTTTGCCTGTCTGGAGCAGGACGAGCTCGCCGGCCTCGCCGAGAGGTTCGAGCAGGAAGATGACGCCATTGGTGTTGATGACGACGAGGACGACGACAAGCTCGGCGTCAACTCCGCCATGGCCATCGAGAAGGAGTATGCCACCGAGACCCTGGGAGAGTTCATCGTCGGCACCAAGGCCGATTTCGCCCAGTACCTCGAGAAGTCTATTGAGCTCCTCATTGACGGCACTTCCCACTTCTATGAGGGCGTCGTCAAGGCTTCTCTCAACGCTCTTTGGACAGCCTTCTTCACTTACTACAAGCTCGCCGCCCCCGCCAAGTGGACGCCAGGGTTCCCCGCTACCTACGCCCTGCCAGAGGTCGCCGAGAAGATCTGCGCCGCAGCCCGAGTGGCTACCCTGGAGCAGCTGCGAGATGCTGACGAGCGGTCAGTCGCCACCACTATCCTCGACAACCTGGCCGAGGCCATCAAGCTGGCCGGCCCGGCCGTCATCGGCTCCGAGGAGGACCTGGAGGCGCTCGGCGCCGAGCTGCTGCTGGTCCTGGGCAAGGCCCACATGTCCCAGACCATGGAAGACGAGGAGGAGACACCGGAGGAGGGCGAGAACTCCGAGTACGACGAGGTTCTTACTGAGTCTGCCCAGGACGTGGTCGTCCAGCTGGCCGCCGCCCTCGGCTCCCACTTTTTGCCGCTCATGACCACCTTCCTGCCTCTGGTTGGCAAGTACGCGACCTCCGCCTCCATCGGCGAGCGGGCTTCCGGCATTGGTGCAATTGCCGAGATCATCAACGGTCTCCAGGGCAACGTCTCCCAGTACACCGAGGAGCTGTACCAGGCTCTGTGGACTGGTCTGAACGACAAGGATCTCGAGGTGCGGTCGAACGCCGCCTACGGCATGGGTTTGCTCTGTTTCCACAGCGAGAACACCGCCTTCATCCAGTCCAACTACATTGCCATTTTGCAGAAGCTGCAGCGACTGCTCAAGAAGGTCGACAACCAGCGAAAGTCCTTCTCCACCACTGAGGCCAACGAGTCTGACTCCAATGCCCGGGGTCTGGCCAACGCCTGCGGCTGTGTCGCCCGAATGGCTATGAAGTACCCGGACCTGGTGCCCCGGTCCGAGGTGGTTCCGGCGCTGGTGGACCGACTGCCGCTCCAGGACGGCTTCGAGGAGAACACTCCAGTGTTTGAGTTCATCGTGGCTCTGTTCCAGAACAAGGACGAGACTATCAACTCGCTGGCCCAGCAGGTTGTGCACGTGTTTGAGCAGGTGTTTGCCCAGCAGGCCGAAGCCGAGCAGAACCCATCCACTGGTTTGCTTTCCATTCACGCCCAGCCCACTCCTTTCGAGAACGACGACATGAAGCACAAGATCGTCGAGCTGCTCAAGTTTATCGAGCAGCAGCAGCCAGGCCTGGTCTCGCAGACCTCCCTGGCCTCCGTCATTGCCTAACGAGCATGCCCTGCATAGATTACGACTGTATAAAACATTCTTTAATGATTCCCGCCGGCAAAAGCCTGGTTATAATTTACTTTGCTTCACTGTACTTCTCACTTCCTCTTATTATTCGGTCTGACGTCATGCTGATGTCTTTCGGAGCGGAATAGAATAAATCGAGCTAATTTACTATGTAGATTAAATTAATGAAGCAGTAGCAGCAGCAACCTCTCATTGCTCAGATGGATCGACTTTCAATTGCAAGTGATTGCTTGCGTGATGAATGTCCTAGGCTGGCCCAATCCGTCACTCGGCACCCTCAAGCAGGTGGCATTCAAACTCTGTGCATTCCTGAGACAGAATCTCTCCGTCATTGTTGCGAATCAGCGGAACCTCGTTCAAGTCCAAAAACCTCTGCGCGTTAACAAATGTGAAAGCGGTTGCCAGCGCTAAAGTCAAACTTCTTGGGTTCATTTTGGTGTGAGTGATGAGAAGAATGCATGGGGTGAGCTCTTTTAATTATCAGGAGCCAACCCGGAAACGCTAGCCTGCATGGCCCTGTTAGAAGGCGCGCGCGCAAGATCGGCGCCAAGAAAATGCCGTACAAATAGCAGCAAACCACATGTGAGTATAGTAGCGTTTAACATCACTAATTGCTTAATTGCCCGTGTGTTGACATGGACTTGTCTTTTGGTCCAGGTGGATCTCCAGCACAATCATATAGAAGCTCTAGCAGAGCTCATTGAATCAATTCTTCTTGATTGCTGATTTGATATTGGTGTGAGCGCTACTGTAGATTCTGTCTGATTATAATACGGTACGCCTTTTGCTGGTACAGGAAACGCGGTGGGGCTGACGCCAAACACTGAACCACATGTAATTCACCACAAGTTGGGTGAAGAACGGGGATGGTCTCGCTCAGATATAGCGAAGCGGTGGACTCGGCTTTCTGAGTTAAGCAGGTACTATGCCTGTCCGCCAACAAACTATGTACGCTTGTTTTCGCTCGTAGCCCAGCCCGAACGAGATTGTACACTATTCTCATCGCGCTAGAAGAGTAAGCGGATTTCCCTCACCGGTCAACCAGCGTACAATTCAGTAGCAGCATACCAAGTCCAACCGGGAGTCATCTTGAGAATCTGAAAAAATGTAGAGATTCATACCGATCGAATCAATCAGGTGGGTGGACCCACGCAAAGGTATTGATGTGTGGCGGAAGAGAATCACCCCCGTGCCTTAATGCATCTCTCACCTGTCGCAATCGTAAGCTGAAATCATTCAATTCTGCGACTCTGATTTTTGATTTTAGTTTCAGAAAAAGTCACGTGATCAATTCAGCACTCAACCAAGAATATAACGCTTTTTCGACCGCCACGCAGTTCCTGAATGTGGACGCAGATTAAACCTCAGTTTCTCGACTTAGAGAACATTTCAATAACCACACTGCTTGTAGAAAATTGTGAATCGAGGCCTATCGACACGGTAGAAGCTCCAACCCATAGAGACAATGCGCGCTGATCATTTGAACGCAAGCCAGAACCCGGCTCGGATCGTTTCTTGCATGTAAAGCCCTCTGAAAGCCGCCTTCGGCTCGAAAGTTCACGCTGCCCAGAGTGCTGCACTGAGGCTCAATAATGGATCGGCGCGCTTTTATGCCACCCACCACCTTTCGCGTAACGGGCCGTTAACGCCAAGAGATTGTTTTTGCAGAAAAATTATCTGAGTGCATGCGGCTGATTTTTTCAGAAAATCATCATCACGTCTAGAACACCGCGTACAGCGTCTGTGATAGAAATAATTTGGTCTGACGCAATGCATGGCGCAACGGAAGTACATTGAGCCCGGTAGTCCCTCCAGTAAGCTTCTCAGCTTTGGCTACCTGGTGCGAATTCCTCGCTGTCAATAAATTTCGGGCTCCTGCAGCTCATCGCGTCTGCTTGCCGATAGGGTTAATTTTAGCCTAATTTTCCAAATTTGTCGTATTAGTGGGCGCGTGGGAAATGCGCCGTATTAATTTTGATTGGCTCGTGGGGGTCACTCATGATTGCGCGGATTAGAGCCTGATTGTGTATGCCCGGCATTAATAACGGCTAAGACACGTAGAACTTTCCAGGTGCCCTGCTATTCCGCCGGTCATGGAACTCTCCAGGCCCTACCCTAGTGTTTCTATATGCAACGAAACCGCTATGAAATACCCATAGCGCCGCCAGCGCCGGAAGTTTCCAGAAATGGCAACTGCAACTGCATGTTCCTACGTCTTACACGGATCTTGCTTTGGCATTTGCTTCAGTCATGCGCGTGGCACCGGGCTTGCCTTCCTTTAGCTACAATTCTGAGATGATACGCAAGAGCACGTGGCAGCCAAGCCCCAATCAATCGGCTAGGTTTAGCTCTTTGAGCTCAGGAGGTAATTGCCATATCTCACACAATACGTCTCGGTGACTCTTCGCTTACAAATAGTTTCATTTAGCATCACTCAGAAAACGGCATTGCTTTTCTAGAAGCTTCTGCGTCGACTGAGACACGATAACTTTGTTCCTTGGCTGTGAGTCAGGGTTCCCCGGATCACGGAGCGGCTAATCGCGGACGCAGTCTAACGGTGCGATTGCGGGTCATCGTCGATCGACGCGGTTACTGCGTGACAAGGGAACAAAGACCTTGTGTACACGCGCTGAACAGAAAGCAGCGACTAGCGAGGCAAAATCACTTTTGGCAATGGAACAGTGATGCGGGAGCGCGCTCGCCATCACCTAACAATAGCGCCCAGGATATAGCGCAGCGCGTGGGGCCGGTGATAACGCCGATAAGCATGCATGACAATTTTACTATTGACTCGAAAAACTCCACAGGGTTCTTAACCAAACAGGCAAGCGCGCTATCGCTTGCACTGATTGGCCATCACGGCTTTTGATTCATAAGCGCTTGCGCAATAGCCGCTCAGTCACGCGACAGGGTCCATTTGTAAGCACTGGCCCTGATGCACGCCGTGAGTCACTGAACACGGGCCTGCCGGTGTGCATTCACCGGTTTTAATTTACATATAAGAATGCCATGCCGGACGACTAATCAACCAACAAGGTGCGCAAGGTATCTAAGACAGTACACAGTCACCATACAAGGTCGCAGGCAGAAAATACAAAACAAAGACCGGTTCACGGACTTATACCGTGAATATGAGCCTAGACAGACACGCAATGGCTAGTCTGATGACCCCGGACCCGGTGGAAGAGTACGAACACTATGATGAGCTCCCCGCCTACGAAACAACCTCCATCGTGACCCAGAAACCTGCCTCTGGGACCCGCGGGTACATGCGAGTGGATATTGATGCGCCTGCTAATGGCAAATACTTTGACTCCGGCGAGCCATTGAGCGGGAAAGTAGTCATCCGGCCCAGTAAGGACGTCAAGATCAAGGGAATTCTCGTTGATCTGACCATGACCTCGTCCATATCGCGACCAACGTCCATGTACCAGTCCGGCCTGGCCTGGACGCTGAAACTGGCCTCCTACACTATCCCCATGACGCTCTACCCGCCCGACAGACAGCTTAGCAGGGAATTCGAGTACACTTACACCTTCACAATGATCATTCCAACCCGACTACCCTCTGGCGGATGTACCTGTGATGTCTGTCTGCACACTCGACTGCCGCCGTCGCTAGGCTACGATTTCTACTCGTACCAGAGCACGCATGACGAATTCACCTCCGATACAAAGATACTGTACAGAGTGAACGGACGGGTAATTGGTGACCCAACTAAGGTCCTGTCCCAGAACAGCAAGTACGTGCGAATCATGCCTTCGTACCTGCCACCAGACCTGCCGAACGAGATAAACTTCTTTGAACACACGAAAACTATCCAGAGCGGCGGCTACTTCAACAAGACCCAGCTGGGCAGCCTGAGGATAAACGCTCTGGGGCCCGTCGTGTTTGACCTTAATGGCGAAAACTCTATCCCCCTCAAGATCTACTTTGCCCCGAACTCGCCAGAGGTACCGCCGCCGAACATTATCTCGTTTGCGTACTCTATTAAAGCCTTTACGTTGACGTGCGCTCACAAGATAAAACTGCCGGAAGTACGCCAGCCTGGCGTGTGCGTTGACTCTTACTCAATTGACTTTTACAAGCGTGACACAAGTAAGACCGCGTGGCAAGTTTCACCTGCTCGAGGGGGCCTGAGCTACTCGGCTTCAGTTGACATTCCCATCAACAAGCCCGTGAGGCGAAACCTTTTCGTGCCCACGTTCTTCTCGTGCTACGTCGCAAGGCGATACGAAATCACTATAACGCTGACGACGTGCACCTGTTCGACCTCCTTCACGCTCCCTCTGCATGTCATCATTGGCAGCCCCTTTGAGTTCTTGTCGCAAAAGTAGCCGGCAAGGACATGCAATCAAAATGGATACTAACAAGTAAATACTAACGGAACATAGACACTAACAATATACTCCTCTACTTCGCGATCGCCTGGTTTGCTCTCCCGAGAGAATCCGCTGAGGTGAGATAATTAGACTACTGTGAGACATGTCAGTTTTGCCTCGCATACTGAACTTTTTCCAGATTTTCACGCAGGTTTTCGCGAAGCAAATGGTCTGAGGTTGCAAGCTTCAGAAAATCACGTTTTCACATGCAATGAAGATGAAAGTCCCCGAAAAAAAACGAATTCGGCAATAGTTTAGTGGCTAGAATTTCCGCCTGTCAGTTTGTCATCTTCTTGTGAGACGTAGAACAGCTCGCGGGGGACCGGGGTTCAATTCCCCGTTGCCGAGCATGCTTTTTGCTTCCCCTCTTAGAAGCAAGACCTGAACTGGGTACAACTGTGTCCGCCCAGCCGACAAGGTTTCCAAGACAAACGAGACACTTCCAGAAACCCATGTCAAGAAATCCTTTCAGAGCTGACCAGGTACGGAGCCCTGACAGCTCACGTAACGTGAGGAGCCGCACTGCGTAATCGAATTAAGGTTTGCCGCATCCAAAGAGGCGCACCCAAAGAGGAAAGTGATCTCCCTCGCTTAATTTGTTACTGCGACAGGCGTTCAAAAGCGGCCCTGATGATCAGATGATCGCTGCTCATAGTTAGTAGTGCGGTTCGGCTCGGCCGCGCGACTCGCTGCTCGGGCTTGTGGACCGCTCGTACTACACTTGGCCGTGTACCAGAACGGGGATGAGGAAACAGCGAATTTGCGGCCGTTCACCTAAAGACCTGATCGCCTAGGAGCTTGCCACGCGCAATAGTATTAGTGCTGAACCGCCGAGACGTCCGAGGTGATAATGTCTTGAGCTCAGTATAACTATCATCGCCCGCTAGTTGTGGATCAGTGAAAACACACGCGGTGGCTATACTCGCTAGACTGTTTCCAGATCAACAGCCATCCAACGGGCGGCCGAGGCTTAACGTGCAACCCCTACGGCCATTGAATCACTCAAATCGGATCTCCGTCGATCCGATGCTTCCGTCGGAGTAGGCACGTCGGAGTTAGCCCGCCTTCTTGCACGGCAGCCGGCCAGGCAGGCAGGCAAAGTTGTGGCAGATATTTGCATTCTGCATAGCCATGCAGCCAGCTGCGCTTAACCAACCGGTTATAGAGAGCATGCATAACGGGTTAGGCCAGGCTCAGCGGGAAATCGGAGGCGAGGGGAGGCCATAGTGAAAAGCGCAGGGGAACCCAAGGGGTGTAAGAGGTTTGCGTAGCTCTGTGAAAAGTGGGATTTCCACTGCGGGTTTCACTCATCCCTTAGTTTCATCAGACGCAACTTTAGGCACGGTCCTGACTCTTACCGGCATCCGGGGTATTCTCGGATCGCGTGCTTTTCCGAATCCTGAAACGAACTCACCTGGTTATACATGGGCGACTAATAACGCTAGCCAGGACCAGGCATAATTTGCACATTGTGCCTAGGACAGCGACGCTGAATACGTAAGCCCATGGTTTTTAGTGGTGGGATGGGCTGATATAGACCTGGCATCTCGTCTGTGAGTTTGAGTTTCATTGGCTTCGTCTCTTTCGACCTTCTAGCTTCCAATATTCATGCTGAATGGTGGACTGTGCTCAGCTATGATGTCATCTTGGCGGCTGGTGCCGGGCATACCAGCGGTGATCCGTTAGAGAGCCGCTTAGGGGCCGCCTAGGAGTGCCTGGGTGACGGTCGCGGGATTCTAATGTTGGCCACAAGGTGGTGCTTGATACGCGGCAACTCAAGACCGTGAGTAATTGACGGTGATAAATTGGAACCGCTAGTCCACAAGCTCTTTTACGCAGTATCAATGCTAGGGCCATCACACTTGTCACAGCTGGTCCAATAGTCTTCCCCTGGTTGTCCCTGATTGCCTTGGGCGAAACACTTGGCTGGCTTGATACTCACCAATGCCACCCATTGAAGCAGCCGTGATGGCATTGGACATGTTCTCGCCAAGCCGGTTCCTGGCATCTCCGCGGCAACCACGTCAATTTCTGCAATATCAGGTCTTGAGATGCCAGGATCTACCGCGTTATCGATGTGTGGTGGTTTGAGACGCTCCGGCGGTCGGGCGCGCCCAATGTATTTAATGTTGTGTATACCGCCGTAGCCAAATAATGGACAGAGAGAAGGCTCGCGAGGCCGTTAACACGCTACACGAGATTTCACAGTTGCTGAACACGGGACTGGACAAGCATACGTTGAGTCTGTGTGTCACGCTCATTGAGCGTGGGGTTCATCCGGAGACGCTGGCAGTAAGTAAGAGCGTCCCGCACTGAGCATTAAGCGCTGGGCAACGTTGGTTGCGCTGGGTACGTGCGTTGAGCGCTGGAGGATTAGGTTGATCAGATCAAAGGTTGTTCGCGTATCACATTGCATGGGCTCAGCGCTGAGGACAACCCAGGGACATACTAACAAGATCATTATTGAAGAACTCAAGAAGGAGGCGCGACGACAATAGCACATCAACATATTTATTAGTCAAGATATTCATTCAGATCAGTGACAGTTGAGACAGCGACTAGGGCCAGTACAAGAGATGAAAAGCAGATGAAGTGAAAAGTCATGTTATAATACAACCTAAAGGTGATGCAGCATCCAGCGCTGCGAGAAATATGAAAAAAGATAAATACCGTTTTGTTACCGTTTCCGGGAATTTTGCTTACCATGAGAATGCTTCTTCGAAATAGTCAATTCGAGAGTCGGATTCATGGATGTTGTTCACGATGGAGCCTCGAATGTTGTCAATGAATGTTGGTGGACCGCACGAGCAGATGCCGACAGTGCCGTTGGAGGTGGCGATGTAGTTTCGCACCTTAGACTGGATGTCTGGTCGGCCTCCACGGAGAATGCCCTGCTGGTGGGACATGATAGCCTGAGATGGCAGTGGGTTGTACACGTAGTACTCGAGCTTCTGGTTGGCTCGCTCACTGACGTCCTGGCCTGTCATGACCACGATAGACTCCTGGAACTCATTGTTAAGACCGCTTTCTGGATCAACGTTTGGCTTTGGCTTGTCAAACAGGTGTTTGGTGAGAAAGATTTCCACCTGGAAGGAATCGCTCTGGGCAGGCAGACTGAGAATCTCGTTACCCATCCAATTGATATCGCCTGGGTTCTGCAAAACCCAGATGAAAACCAGTTTCTGGCCTGGTCGCAGTCGTCGACCAATATCAGCAGCGTATGGGTACATGCCAGTAACACCGATACCACCAGCGAGGACAATGATAAAGTCATAGTTCTCGAGTGGTTGAGTGTGGCCGTAGGGACCCTCGATCCAGACTGGAAGACCCACCAGGAAGTGGTCGTTGGCCTTGCAGATCTCGGCAAACTTCTTAGTGGCGCCGCCCTTTGGCTTGATGGCGAACTGGATCTTGCCCTCCTCAGACTTGAGTGGAGAGGCAAAGATGGAGAATGGGTGGGCCTGCCAGAAGAGGTCCTTGGTCAGAATTCGAATATAGGCAAACTGGCCGGGCTTGATATCCCACCACTTGGAGTAATCGACAGAAATTCGAACACAGTTCTCATCAACCATGGCCAGAGTACCGACGGCGCCGACACCGGTGAGGAAGACTCGGCCCAGTCGAGCGAGTCGGTCGGCAACGTAAATGGCGAGAGTTAGCCAGAAGTAAGGCATCCAGCCAAAGTCAAACAAGTGTCGGTACACGCCAACCATGAATGCGATGAAGAGCAGCTTGTGGCCTACCTGGAACACCTCGTAGGATAGGCCTCTGACCTGTCGCTGGGCGAGAGTGACCATGAACACCATGGCGTAGGTGCCAATGTTGCCGAACCTCCAGTTGATGACTGATCGCCATCGGAACAGAACGTCGCCAATTCGGAAAGACAGCCAGTACAGCGCAGCTGAGTGGATGAAAATCATGATGGTGCAGACTCGGGCAATCCAGTGGTGGTACACCTGGTAAGAGTTGTATGACCAGCCGGTGACTCGAATCAGTGGGTTGTTTCGGGCGGCGAACAGAACAAGCAGGGGCAGCTGAATGGTAGCAGCGACACCAGTTCGGTTACCCAGGTATCGCAGGATCTGGTCCATTGGCTGAGGCAAGAATGGATAGGGAGAGTTAACCTCCGTTCGGTAGGTGTACACCAAAGTAACAATGTTGACAATGGCGTAACCGACCAGAATCAGAGCCTGGCCTCGAGTTGGAGCAGAAATCAAAAACCAGTTGAGAACTCGAACTGGTGCACCGTGCTTGCTGTTGAAGGCACCAGGCAGGACCAGGTGTTTTCGGATGGAGTCGAGCCAGTAGTAGTTGGTCTTGTTGATGAAGCGTGGGCACTCCAACTTGAGAATGTTGACGATGGTGGCGGCGAGAAGGATCAAGAACCAGTATCCGTACACAGAGAGACCAAAGATGGAGGAGATGAAGTATTCCCGTTGTGCAAGCAGGGTTGGGTCGTAGTTGGCATCGAAGACGTTCTTGGTGATCTCAATGGGGTAGGAAATCTCGTTCTGGGTGTTGTTTGGAGCCACCATGAGCTTGTCATAGCTGCCCTCCCAGACGGAATCGAGCTGGTCCTTGGTGACAGTCAGGAAACCGTTGTACTTGCAGAAAACCTGCAGGAAGGAAAGGGCGTCGACAATCTCCTGGGTGGAGTTTGCGTGTTCGTTCACGCAGCCCAGAGTGGATACCAGGAAGTTCTCGTTGATGCATCGGCAAGGCGCAGTGTTGAATCGAATGCTGGGGGCGTTGCAGCCGAAGTTCCATTTTCCGGCGGAGTTGTAGCAAGCCATGCCCAGCGCGCTGGTGATGCCGATACGTTGAGCAGAGACCAATGGTTGAAAGAAGGATAGCACAGCTATCAGGTAGGCAAAGTGGAAGTTCATGATGTGAATGCGAAAAGTTAGTGAAACGGTGAAAGAGAAACGAAATGCAGTGAGCGGGTGAGTTGGTCAAAGGGAAAAAAGAACGAAACGAAAGGTTGTCGGTTGAAGATTAGGAGCTATTCGGCGGTGGTCGTTATATATACGACCCACCAAGCATGCTATCGGCCGGGGCTATCTGAGACTGGAAAAGCAAAAAAAAACAAAAAATACGAAAATCCAGGGTCTTCGTTTCACGTTCGGCTGCCGCGGGTGCGCAAATGTGGAAACTAAGCACTCGACTGTGGTCTCCACATCTTGAGAATTGCTTTTTCGCTAACGGGATGTTTGATCTGCATTGCATAAACTAGCTTGCCATACTCGGTAAGAATCTCGGTGCCAAGGTGACAAAATCTGTTGCCGAGCGCCATTGCAAGCATAGTTTGCGTGAGTGATAGGTATAACACTAGCAAGGATTAAGCTTATTCGTGAACCTAGGACTCTTCGAAATTTTGCGAAATCAATATTTACTATACAATTCATATGTTACAGCAACCCGGCCCATTTTCCGCTGCGAACAGCTGGTTCTGCACCGCTGGGTTTCAAGACCCAGTCATGCAAGTCGTCCGAGTGTGGCTCGGACCGCGCTCCCACCGTTTGTTTCAAGTTCGACATCGCATATGAGATTCGTAAGCCCTATTGATAGAAATATAGAGCTATACAGCATTACACGATCCGAGTGAAGCAACTATGACGGTGTTATATGATGTACTGGTGAAGAGAAATCGTGCCCAGAGTATTATGTAGTGGCGCGTGACCAGCCGTTGGCCAGCCCACTATAAGCGCGCACACACGGGGGCCCATACCAGCGCGCGCGCCGCGCTTAAAGCCTAAATATAATCTGATAGAGCCCCTGAATTTCTTTTCGCCGTGTTAGCAGGTGACCATGCATGCTGGCCTAATGCGGTATGCGCGTCGCCATTTTTGGGCCAATATATCGGTTTACATATCAATTAAGGTATGGTATCTAGGCGTTGGACTCCTGAATCTCGTCGGAAATTGTCCGGCAAAAGAAAGCAGCGTACATGGTTCAGGCATAGACAGAGTATTACAGACCTACAGCAGCGTTGAGCGTGTTCTAGACATACGCACAGCATCTTTAGCTCGGAGTTCGCCATCTCGGTCCCACTCCAGCGTTACTACATGTTTGGTAGTGTTATCGTATAGAGCGCCAAAAACTCTAACTGTAATGCTACATGCGCCCTAATAATAGAATTGTATGCATGCTCTCGACCGCGCTCTTGCCGTGCTAAAAAAAACTTAAAACTAGGAATCTGCCCCTGCCTAGTTTAGGTTCGTGATGAGAATCCAGGTCCGCTCATATGCGTAAAAGTCCAAATACGAGGTGTTGTAACCTTTCTGTTTGAGCTTGTCCTGCAGCTTGTCGAAGCCAAGGTTGTGCTTGTCAGAAATTTTAGTAATGTCCTGGCCAAACTTGTTGAACTGCTTGTTGAACTGTTGGTCCGCCTTGTACAGCTGCTCCTCGAGCTTGTAGGTGTACTTGGACGCGGACTTCTGGTACTTTTCAGGCAACTTGTTCAGTAGGCTGGAGAAGCCGCCTCCCGAGAGGCTCGAACTGGACCCCTGATTGTTGTTGCCCTGACTGTTGCTCTGGGAGTTTCCAAAATTAGAATTTCCCTGGTTGTTCTGGTTCCAGTTCTGGTTGCCCTGGTTTTGATTGTAGTTCTGGTTCTGATTGTAGTTCTGGTTTTGATTGTAGTTCTGGTTCTGGCCCTGGTTCTGACTGTAGTTGCCCTGGTTCTGGCCCTGGTTCTGACTGTAGTTACCCTGGTTTTGATTGTAGCTACCCTGGTTTTGGCCCTGGTTTTGGCCCTGGTTTTGGTTGTAGTTGGCATTCTGGTCCTGCGTTCCAGTGTTGGACTGAAAATTCTGGAAGCCAGAGTGCTGATTGCCCTGGAAACCAGTGTTCTGAGCATCCTCAGGTCCGGCTCGAGTGGCCTGACCAGACTGGTTCTGGCTGCCCTGAAACTGGCTGTTTCCCTGGTTGTAGTTACCCTGGTTCTGGCCATGGGACTGCTGGAACTGGGAGCCTTGGTTCAAGCCAGTGACATGGTGGTTGTCCTGGTTCTGACCCTGGAAGTTAGAGGCCTGGTTGAAGTTCTGTCCTTGAGTGTTGGAGCCCTGGCTGTAGTTCTGGTTCTGGTTGGACCCACCGTACTGGCCAGAGATCTGAGGACCCTGGTTCTGGTTCTGGTTGAAGTTTTGGCCCTGGGAGTTTTGCGGGTTCTGAGCCTGATTCTTGTTTGGAGGAACTTCGTATGTCAGAGAACTGCACTTTCGGGCAACAGCGTCCTTGGAAACCGTCGTCAGATCAATGCCCAGTGCCTGTGCCAGCTGCTGGTCGTTCACGACATCAGCCTTCAACCGGTTCGGACCAAACACCTCAACATTAGCCTGTCGCATAAACGACGTGACCGCGTCCTTCGGGTCCCCGTGAGGGGCAACGTCGGCAATCAGCATGTTCAGGTCATCGAGACAGTCCACAAAAGGACCCACTGCAACGATACCGTGGAGTGCAGGGGCATAGGCCCGCTCAAACTGACCCGCATGCGCCTGCGAGATGACAATTGGCTGGTTCAAAACACCATTGGGGCTAAACAACGGGTATGGTGGGGTGTTAATGTTTCCGGAGTTTTGGCCGGGGTTCTGGTTGCCAAAGGCCTGATTTTGGTTCTGATTGGACGGGGTTTGCCCGTAGTTGGACTGGTTTTGTCCGCCCTGTCCGTAGCTCTGGTTCTGTCCATAGCTCTGGTTCTGGTTGTTCTGGTTCTGTCCATACTGATTCTGTCCATAGGTCTGGCCCTGATCCTGAGACTGATACTGTGGAGTCTGTCCATACTGCTGATTCTGCTGGAACTGCTGGGATTGACCCTGTGGCTGCTGGCTTTGAGTCTTCTCGTTCTGGTACTGGCCCTGCGGCTGCTGGAACGGGTTCTGTGACTGAGTGTAGTCAGTGTGCTGTGGCGCCTGGGCGTGCTGGTACTCCTCGTACGCTGGAGGTGCATCGGCAGCGTAAGATCCAGTCTGGCCAGCGTAATTCTGAGCTTCCTCGTGTTTGGACATGTTGAGTGTAGCGCAATTGGTGTTGGTGGTGCGCAGCAGGGGCTTTATATGGATGGCTGTGTCTAGCCGCACGATGGCGGAGACTACGGATCACGTGGCGGCGTGGCGGTGCGCTGTCGTAAGCTAAGAATTGTTGGGACACCGTTCTTGTGGTATTATTAAATCAGCACTACAGGCTTGTGATACTACGCCCACCTTGTCGCACACGCTGGTGGTTTCAAAAGCTATATAAACCCCGGGTTCCCCTGTTTCCCGTAACACGTTGACGAGGGGCGGGGTCTCAGTGAGGTCTCAGGCCGCGTGTGCGCGTAGCCGTGCTGTGTATTATTAGATACTCCTATGAGCATTGGATCTCTTTGTCGATACGGATCGATATCGGATAGGCGGAGGTGGGATGACGTCATGCTTACCCTGACATGCAAGCTTGGTGCAGGCACTTGGCTTTGGCGGAAGAGCTTGTCCGCGTGTAGTGATTACCGGGTGGGAACACCGTTCACGGTGACGATTGATAGTGTTGGTGAGTGAAGGCGACAGTTGACGTGGAATAGTTTTCGCTAGTCTCAGCAGCACAGTGTTTCAAGCGCGGTTTGTTCGCAGAGATTTTCTGAGCTCAATGACCTTAAGCGCGCTCTAATACAACCTTAAGGTATAACTGATAGTGTGAGTACTCCTCTCTACAATTCCATGCCAATCAGATTATGCGTTGAGAAAATTGTTTTAGGCGGTCAGAGAGTTTGCGAGATATTAAGCTTTCCTGATCTGTACATCTGGCTCAATATGGCCGAGAGTCTTATATGCACATGCATGTGCGTCGAGCACCCAATAGTATTTAGGCGCAATGGGCTTGGAGCCGAGTCACTTGCCGAAACATTGCATTCAGCCAATCTAGCCAGTGATGCAGCGTGGTAATTTCCTAGGAAGCAAATTACATATAGCGCTCGACCGCCGGCCTGCCTGGATTAGGTTAATTAACGCTAGCTCTCTCGTTTCAGGCAGCGAAATAGGCAAGTTGCTTCGTATCGGGCCATTGTTGACGTACATAAAACCGCCTGTACACAACCGAAACGGTGCCAAATCTGTGTTTTCGGTAATCTCGCTTGCTGCGATTAGCTCGTGGACACTAAAAAAATTAATATCTCAGCAGAGGAGTTATCTGTCAAACTAAAGCCGTTCACTCTACCAGGCACTCTTAAGTCTATGTTGAATATTAATTACATGGCTTCTATGAATTGCTCTATCTCGTGTGGTGCTCGCGTGACTCAGTACCTCAAACTATCGCTGACTGTCACAAACTCAAAGTCGGCCGGCAGCTCCCGCGGAACCGCCTGCTTGTAGAATACTTGCGGCCCGAAGCTGTAGTTGTATCCAGCCACCGGGTACGGAAGATCGCTGTAGATATTCGACTCACTGCCTCGATAGTAGATAGGCGAGGCGTAGCTCTGTGGCTCTGGAATTTCCGGCGTATGGACCCCATCCCTTGCGCCTTCATCGCCCTTTATCTGAATAACACCCTCTGGCAGGCCCTCTAGTTGATGAGTTACCGGGCTATCCAGCCGGGCCTCTTTCAGCTGCTCGGCCGTGCAGGTAGGGACCCTTCTACAGGTAAATATTTTGCCTGTGGCGTTGTACTTGGCGAGACAGTTCTGGTAGTGTCTTTTCTTGGAATCGCTGCGAGCAAAAGTTCCATAGCAAAGCTCACAGATATAAGGCCTCTGACCTGAGTGGGACTTGAGGTGCCGGGCCAAGTGCTTGCCATGTGTGTACTGCTTGTGACAGGTCTTGCAGACGTGCTTCTTTTTCCGTTTCTTTGCTTCGCCCCCGCCCCCACCGACGCTGGTCTCTGATTCGCTGTGGTGCCCGAAGCTTTCGGTACTCGTGGTCGCTGCGAACGACATTGGACGCTGGAATTCGCATCTCTTTGCCTTGTCGTTTCTGTCTGCCTTGAGGTCCGGTCGCTCCAGCCTGAATTCGGTCCTGTACTCGGTCCTCTTCGTCTTATAGTCCTGTCCGTCGAACCAATCGGCCCAGGCGCTTGTCTCCAGCTTGTACATCGTATCCACCGAGTGACGGTGGGGAGGTGCATATAATTCTTTATATAAGATTGGCTCCACTGGCACATGTAGGAAAAAAAATGTTTCCGGTATTTACCAAACAAAACAGCCACAATAGTGGTGGAGTCCACTGGGATGTGACAAAGATGGCACTCTCCTTTCTCAACACGGTAAGAGACATGATTTAGATTTAATATTTGGGACATGCTTCGGTGGGTCCGTTGCTGCGGGCAATTGACTGGTCATTCTTTCCCAACACTGCGCACTTTCGTCCTCGCTCACCTGATCTTTTTCCGACATTCATCAGCCTGTCACAGACCCGAAATCCCTTCGCTTCACTCACCAATATAACTCTCCCCTTCCCATGAAATATTATAAGACACGCCATCGTGCGGCGCGCTGCTGGCCAGAAAATATTCCAGTTACAAACCTTAATTCCTGGAGGCGCTCTCAAGCGCGAGACGCGGGTCGCCTAGGCTCGTACTAGACATGCGCGATGCGAGTTTGCGAGGCAGAAATGTGCGGCCAAATAGCACAACTTCAGTCGTTCACTTTGCCAGCCAACGGGTATTCACGACGTGGCAAACGCTTGAGGCGTACAGCTCGGTGGGGCACACTGTGGAGGTTAAAGTTAGGCCGCTTTCGGAATTCAAGACACCTGGAGGCCGTGGCTTGATGGCTTCGCTTACGTACGCACTAGGCGACGAGGTACTCAGGCGTACACCTGGTATGTTTCTCAGTCTCAGGCTCGGGCCGTTAGTCAACGGAGAACATAACGTTGCTGCAGCACGTCTGTAGACTGCGCCGAACAAATCAGGGGCAGCGTAGCTTTTGCCGTTCATCGCACAACCTCCGTAGTTTCACATGAACCTTAAACTGCCGCCATTCCGTCCATTTTTTGTCATCAGTGTGTACCATGCTGGTAAGCTACCTGCATAGAGTACCGCATGAGCACGCACAGGAGCGGCCTGTGAGCGGAATTCGGTGGCCGGCATCTGCCGGTGATGGGTCCGGGGGCTGGCTGTGTGGGCGTTTGACAGCACCACCTCTGACGCACATATAATAATATGCTTGCTGCGATCTTATCGCCAAGTCAGATGCTAAGCGAAACGACAATAATCGATAGACGCACATGTGTGTAGGCACGTTGCTGTTCAGGGAAATTAAAGACCCACTCGCCAAGGTTGTTGAGACGAATGGCCAAGCATGCTGTGATTGGCTCAAGCAGGTGGTCGGGACATCCGTAGTTGCTCGGAATCGGTTTTCTCCGGTAAAGCCGATATCCAATTCGAGGGAAATATCACGATATCGCGGTTAGACTCGGGAAGCTTCACCAACACCCACAATCTGAATTAATAAGTGATAAGAGACCTCAAAGAAGTGTAGGAGAGTTGCAATGACTCAATCACAGTTCTGAGGCTATGATCTTGATAGTCTCCTTTAGGGTCGTCTCCAGGGCCAGGGTCCTCCCAGGGTCCTCCTCTAGGGTGTCCAGGCGTTGATAATTCCGGCGTTACGTCATATCCGGCTAATATTAAGGCACACATTTTTTAAAGATCCAGTTCGGAGTTCTCCAGGGTCGTGGGGGTTTCATCTGAGAATGCGGGTCCTGGTACGATTCATGGTGTAGTCAGAGAGTCAGTGAGTCAGCGGTCACAAATGGGCCGATGAGTTAATGCGATGAGTTGTAGTAATGAGACTCTAGCCAATCATGGGCTAGTTGCGAGATAAGTTGAGAGATAAGCGTTCATATAAGTCTCACATACCTGGGGTATGCCGGCTGTCACGTGCTCAGGTATTAGCACTTAGCACTGCTTGTTAACAATGAGTAGCGCTATTGATTTGAGTAAGCTAGCGTTAAATGAGTGGACTAAGATTGATCTGTAGGCTTGAGACGCGCCCATCGCGAAATCAGTTAATGACCACTGCCTCGACTAGAACGCGGTCTAAAACCAAACCTCGCGAACATGACTCTGAGGGCGAGTTTCCCATTCTAGGCAAGCTAGGCCTCTATGCCTCTGACATCAAAGGCGACGGGAACTGTTTATTCCGGTCGTTTTCAGACCAAAACTATGGAGACGGAGGCGCCAGGCACGCAGAGATCAGAGCTAGCGTCATTCATTACATGAAGGATAATGCCGACTACTTTCAAGTGTTTGTTGGTCACGAGACGGGCGAGACGTGGGCGCAGTATATCAGGCGCATGGCAAAAGATGGAGTTTATGGCGACAACCCAGAGATTGTTGCCTTTGCTAATCGCTACCGAATGAACGTATACATATATCAAAGCGATAATGTGTTTATCGTGTCGCCGACGTTGGAAGAGGACAAGATGAGTGATGGTGATATACACATCGCCTATCACTCGTGGGAGCACTATTCGTCAGTGAGAAATGTTGATGGCCCGCATGGTGGATTGCCAAAGGTCCAGCCAAAGGAGTGTCCTGATGTTGAGATTCCAAAGACAGAGAGCGATGCGCCAAAGTGGAAGATTGATGTCATAATGAAAAGTTTACCCTATCCGGCGAGCGACGCGACCATCATCAAGAGCTTGACGGAGCACGGCGGTCATATTGGTTCAACCGTAGAAGCTCTGTTAATGAAAGACCTTGATTCGGAGGCTGAGGCAAAGGCCGAGCCAAAAGCCGAGCCAAAAGTCGAGCCGGAAAAGCCGAGCACGGCAAAGTCCAAGGTGAATGGGAAGATAACCAAAGACGCCGATCACAAGCCGAAAGTGAAGAAAATGACAGCGCGGGAGAAGAAAGAGAAACAAAAGAAAGAAGCGATGGAGAGGAAGAAGCAGAAGGGAAAGCCGGCCGAGACAGATCGAGAAGAGCGCCAAACCTTGGAGTCAACACCGTACTCGAACAGTGGAATTAAGACGACGTATATTTGAGCAAAGTTCTATGGATTTGTGTTTTGAGGCCCGCTGATGGCTGGCACTCGCACCAAGTGGAGGCGTGCATACATCGCCAATCACCGGTGATGTATGAACTGGCGTCAGGGCAGGGCAGTTGACGTGTCAATCAGCCCTTGCAATTCAACGCTGTCCTTGCTCCTGAGCTGTCATCCACTGTACAGTCATGAACTCTTCGACGGTGTTTGTGAGAGAAAGACGACTCAATCGGTTGAGCAGTGGACCCCTTGCGAAGTCAACATTCGCAGTTGCTGCACCCGGCCTACTACGCTCAGAAATGCATTACAAGCAACGTTCTGTACAACTAGAGCAGTTCTATAGAATGACAGAGCTATTTGCACTGAACAGTAATACCCGTGCTTAGGGCCATCACCAGATCTACTCAATGACCGATTCTCATGCGTAGCCAATATCAATCTCAATTGATTTAACTCTTGTATCAGTGACAATGGTAAACAGCCGTGTACTCTATGCCGTCTGCATTGTACAATCTACGGCCAGTTGTACCCTAACAAATCTAAGTCTCAGCCCGGGCAAACTACATAGAACCCATGTCCAGGCTCAATTGCCGCCAGACTCTTCAATTACACCCTATTGACCTTCCCTCACAACTAGGCCACATCGCCACTCAACACACACTACTACTGTCCACTTCAACTAATCATACCAATTCCATTCATATCTATACCTAACATACGCAGCGGCGTATCCAATAGTCCCTAGTTTAAGCGTGGTTGGCGACGGCGGCGTTGATAGCGTTAAGGTTGGCGCCAACGACGGTTTCAACCTTCTGGCCAGCCTTAAAGAAGAGCAGGGTGGGCATAGCGGAAACCTCGTATTTCTGGGCAGCCTCAGAGAGCTTGTCAACGTCCACCTTGAGGAAGTTGACTTCTCCGTTGGCCTGATCGAGCAGCTCCAACTTTGGAGCAATCACCTTGCAAGGGCCACACCAGGTAGCGTAAAAGTCGACAACAGTCAGCTGTGGAGACTGGATGGCGGTCTCAAGCTCAGCGAGGCTAGTAACTTCCTTAACCATTTTGATTTGTGTAGTGGTAAACTTTCGGGCCTGTCGTGTAAACAAAGGTCTGTAGAATCTCAAAATAGGTCGGGGGAGCATTTATATATGAGTGGAAGCGGTTGGATTACAAACAGGAGGGTTACCCGGACCGAGGCACGGGTCCAGAACGTTTAGAACCTTCCAGCCGCATCCACTGACAAATGGATATCAAATCGACGGTCCATGTGGGTGAGTAAGCTCGGCTAGACGGCATACTGAGGTGAATATCGGATCGGAGTTTGCGAGATTCATCATTCGGTTATCGGGCCACGCGGTTGAGGCCTCGAACGCTAACAAGACAACCTAGACTCGAGTCTCACCTCGGACTACTTATACTCTCTGTTTCTTCCGTTTGGCAACATCAAGGAACTAACGCTGAATGACAAATCGAGAAAGGCATTGATTCGATTCGAGGAAATTGAAGATGCGGACGCGGCAATTGACAACATGGAGGGCTCACAGGTGTATGGAAAGACACTGAAGGTCCGGGCTGCCACGAAGAACGACATGCCAGACGAGACGAACTGGGACAGCGGTAAGCCATGTGAGTATACTTACGGGAAATGTAGCGAGTTCTATCAGAGGCTGGAGAAGCCAAAGCTCGATGAGCCAAAAGGCTAATTTCAGCTGGCATCACTGAAGCTCAGCCGCAAGTGCTAACAAGTGTGGGAACAGGAAGAATACCTTGCCAGAGCTCAGGACGGCGACGGGGCGTAAAGGAACAGATGCACACTACGACTAGAAGGCCTCTGTACGGGCCTCAGCTCGCTTCTGGCCGACCCAACTTCCGGAGTCTTCAACACCCGCATCTCTGGTACAGTCGAGAACACCGTCACGGTTTGAACCGCATCACCAGTGCGGCCAGGCATTAAGCAAGCAGAATTCCTCATACGGTCTGAGTCCAGAACCAGCCGCAATGAGTATCGGAAATCGAGTATCGAATGACTTGAATGTATTAGGCCGTAAAGACTGTATTTTCGTTGCAACCGCGCACTTAGTGGTGCTCGCCCTCCTCGACGGCGTAGTTTGTGTTCATCTTTCCGGCTCGCTTGGTTCGCAGGTCACCGAAGGTCAGCTTGCTGGTAAGGTGGTAGCCGGCGTAGACACAGACGAAACCCATGGCGGCGACTATGTTAGCTTACTCCAGTGTCAGTGTGAGTGAACATCATCACTACGCACATTATACACCATCAGTAGGTTCGCTGCTTCGTTCAGCTTGGTGAACTCAATTCGGTGCACTTCAACACGGGCCGAGGATAACAGGTTCACAGCCAATCTAGGCAGGCGAGCGAATCTCCAAAGCGCCGTCTCGGGGACCGACTCGACTCGTCAATCACCGTTTATTATCGGATGGCGTCGGCGCTGACTACTCACACAGTGGGTAAACCTCAACTGGGATGCTCTTCAGGAAGGAAGAGGTTCCAGAAGGCTTCTTCTTGGTAGCATTTAGCAGGATCTGAGCTGGTCGCATGGTTGTGGTAAAGAAGTAGCGTGATTGGCCCGAAATTTTTGTCCCACTTGCGAGCGCGCCCAAGTCCCAACGAGCCACACCTGTCAATCAAAGACTACATTTATAGTGCCTCCATTGAAAGGTTCGCCAATCACTTGAAACGTTAGACACCTGGTATCAGACGGGTGTCAAATGGACCGCAAATGAACGGTACATAACATAATCTCGACTTTGACATGGTATGTGAGCGCTGACCTCAAACCTTTGCGCGTTCACTGCTTCACATTGATACCTCATGAATCATAAATCTTCAATACCCATCTCTGCTCCTTCAGTAACCGAGCTCTGAATGACCAACACAGCCTCAACATGCTAGCACATGCTGACCCTGGTCCCTTGCACGTCCCGTGATTATCAGCTGATTTGGCGACATAAGTCGGTGAGTCGGCGACAGCGTGCCGGAGCAACTGACTGGCTGCGCAATGGTTTGTCTGTGGCGGTGCTCTCAACAGCTCAGCTTGCTATTGGATTGAGTCAATCATGAATGCACGGGCCAGCCAACTGTATGTCACCCTAACCTTTGTTGTGATAATATTTCGTTACAAGGTTGTGAAAATTGCTCTGTGGATCAATTTGCTCATCTGCAGGACATCACAACATTGTTATGGGTTTAGCACAATATGCTAATGAGCGCCGTGAAACCTCTAAGACAACTCATCTCCCTTCAGAACCTCTTTGGTCAATTCCTTCCTATTGTGACGACGCGTCGGCGATCCGTAATACAATCATACAACCTATCCTATTATTATTCCTTGTTTTCTCCATAGTCTTATCCGCTAGCCCCCACAGGCTCAACAGTCAATGCGCTACTGAGACAGCCCACTCAGGGTTGCTCGAGCCAACAGTTACCCGACCTGTTAAGGTAGCTTCCGCCCACCCCATTGTTCGAGCCAACGGCCGATGACGCAATAGCACTCCTGCTGATCCGTCAACAGATTGCCTGGCCTAGTACGAGATTCCACGGGATCCAACAACCTACTCGAGCACTACATAGGCTGCAATAGTCTACTATACACTACCGAGTTATCGTCAAACGTAGATACCGAAAGCGTAATCAGGCAACACACGTTTGAGCCGGGTAACTTCCGTTTTGGGCACCCCGCGTTTCATTGGGGGTGGTGTGATCCTTATCGCCACTATCGTGCATAACCGGTTCCAATTCATCTGATCTTCTCCTTAAGCCAGCAAAGATCTTAAGAATAAGGCACACAGCACTAGGAAAAAAATGGCGTACAGAAATCACCCGCTGGTGAACTCGTTCGACGTGGAATCGTTGCTTTCAGCCAACGACACAGAGATTCTCACGAGCTCCTACAAAACCCATTCACTCAAATCTGACCTACACGCTCTATCTGATCAGGAGTGGGTCCTCTTCAGTCCCGACTGTTCCCTGGCGTCTAACCATGAGAACCAGCCCGTGGAGGACGACGGAGCTGTCACCCCACTAGCATTCCCCAGCCACGATGGTGTTGGGTCATTCTTTTCCGACAGAATTCATGCCTGGCGGTTAGACCAATCTCAGCTGGTGATGGACCAGCTGATGAAGCTTGAGCACCCAAAGACACCTCAGGTCGAGTCGCTCAATCTTGAGGCGCCCAAAGAGAAATCGGGTTTCTGGAGCAACCTAACCCGCAAGGTCATGAAGGACTTTATGGGCCTAGAGGACGAGGTATTGGAGGTTATGTTTGGACACACCTATGTTGACCCACCGCAGGACGACGGGTTGAAGCATTACCAGCATTCTATTGAGAAGTCGCCCAACTGGGACGCAGAATTTGTCAACCGCATGTTCTCCGAGCTGCAAATTCCAGCGAGCAATTGGCTGTTGCAGTATCTCGGGCATATCCTTTACCAGAGCAAGTGCTTCGATAAGCCGCTTCCGGCGAACTTGTACATGGCAGACTTTCTGGACCATCTCTACCGGCGGCGGGAGCAAGAGGAACATTTTTGGGACTACCACAGTACCTACACAAGAAGCAGCCAGGAGGTTTGGTAGCACGTACGTAGATTTATTTATTAGTGTAATTAGCCGAGTAATGTGAATGACACAGGTG
Source organism: Blastobotrys robertii (assembly GCA_030564385.1). NCBI lineage: Eukaryota > Fungi > Ascomycota > Dipodascomycetes > Dipodascales > Trichomonascaceae > Blastobotrys > Blastobotrys robertii. The sequence continues at coordinate 121,049 of JAJLUQ010000018.1, forward strand.
TTTCGCCTCTACATAAATATCTAGAAGGCAGTGTTGATGAACGGCTCGAATGGAGTCCACTTGAAGAGCGACTCGCCCGGATTGACAGACTCATTGTCCACCTTGTCAAAGTAGAAACCATTCACATCGGTGTTGGCTGTTGCCTGGAGAATGGTGACGAACTCTTGCATGCCGACGTTTCCGCTTGCTGCCTTGTCAGCAGAATCGATAAGATCTCTCGCAGTGGCTGGACCGCCCATAGTCAGTGGCTTCTTGTACGCTTTGGCAACGGCATTTGGAGTCGTGACGTCACTCTGGACCTTGACCTGATCTGGGAGCTGAGCAGCATTCTTGTAGGCAAGGGCGCCCACAACAAGCCCGATATCTCTCAGAAAAGTAACAGAAACTTTCTTGTCACCACTGAATCCAAATCGGGTGTTCTTTTCTTTGTCGATGCCAAAGAGGAATGGGTTGGCAGCCCAGTCGGCGAAGGAGCCAACCCGTACGAGAACTGTCTTGAGACCCTTTGCTCGAGCGTGCTTCACCACTGCGGCCTTGGGAGCAAAGACCTTCTCATACCTGTAGTCATTTTCGTCGTAAGCGATACCGAATTCTGAAGGAAAAAACACCTTAACACCGGCTTTGGCCGCGGTGTCAATGAGGGGAATGGAGTCAACGTAGGGATTGGTCAGGTCAATAAGTACATCGACTCCTTCCAGGGCCTTGTTAAGAGAAGCGTCTGTGAACGATGGAACAGTGTAGTACTTCACCTCTGCGGTGTCCTCCTGGTGGGTTCGAGTCAGAGCTCGAATTGGCAGACTGTAGTGCTGCTTGAAGTGCCTGAGGCCTTCGAGAATGTGTTGGCCAAGCTGGCCGGTCAATCCGACGACTGCGACTGTAGACATGCTTATTGTTGGTTGTGAGTGCTGGAGTGCTTTGAAGTGCAATTGGCTATTGATGATGATAATACTGCTAGACGCTAGCCTTTATATAGTCAAACCTCACATACTGATTTGAAATCTTGTGCTTGTCATGGTGGCATGCTGAAAAATGATTTCAAAGGGATCTGCAGGGGTCCACTTTGGGGTGCGGCGCTGATTGTCAGCTTGACTAAGGCCTACAAGACATTCGCATCGCACACACATCGGGCCTTAGTAAGCAAATCACAAAGATTTGATTTTGGGTGTGCTCGCCATTTGTATTAAGGTACTGGTTACACTCGCGATAGTGCGGTCGTACTGGCTCATGCACATGCTATTCTACATCTATCCTCATATTTTCAACAAAAAGTCCTTGGTGTACTCGTAACTCAACCACGATGATGCCATAGACGGGGCAACCTTGAGCAGGTTCGCCGTCAGTCCCTTGTAAATGCCTCTAATTCCCTCTGCTTTGATGATTTTAATGAACGCATCTGCGACGGAGTTGTACTGGAATCCCAGCTGTCCGTGACCCATGTTGACAACCTGGAACCGTCTTCGCAGCACGTCGAACGGATATGTGATTGTCTGGGCGATACCACCGGACACCGCGCCGGAAAAAAGCTTGCCGGCCGCCGAGGGGTCCTTCTCGCCCTCAGGCGTGACTAGTTCACGCATTTTCTCGTAAACTGCAAAGTTCAGGCCCACGTATGGGGCTACGCCCATTGTCGTGGGGATGAACCCTCTGTATAAGGCGCGGATGCCGCCCTCTGTCCTGTATATGAGCTTCATTGTGGTGAACATGCCGGCGGGCTTGCCTGTCGGGTTGGTTTTGGCGATGGACGCTGTCTGGATCGAGAGCCGCGTTCGGACAATGTCCAAGGGATATGTAGCGAAGACCGAGGTGATTCCAGCCATTCCACCGGCTAATAACCGCTGGTAGGTGTCGAGCTCGTGTCTTTCGTTGGGGAACATCTCGAGAATGAACTTTTTGAACACCGTGTAAGATGAGAACTGTACAGCGGAATAGGGCACGATCCTGATACAGTTGGTTCCGTTACCTCGCATATAGCCCCGCCAGCCCTCCTCCTTCCACATCTTCATCAGCGTGGAGCCGATTCCTCTGTAGGCCTCATTGTGTCCGCCCTGGACCTGAAAGATGATTTTGGCTCGTTCCAGAGGTGAGACCACTGTACGACTGACAGCACCAGCGACACCGCCGGCGATGAAGGCTGCAACCACGGGTGACCGCGTAAAATCGCGGAAGCGATCTATGAATTCGCTCTCCTTGAGCGAAACCTGTGTCTTTTCCATGATTCCACGTCGAGGACCTGTCGGGACAAAACCAAACCGAAATTTATCACCAACAAGGCGTAAGGCAGTTGTGTATGAGAATTTGATCAGGCGGCTAAAATTTACTCAAACCGTTACCCGAAACCATAAACATTAACGTCACGCACGCTCGAGTGTTATTGCAGTTTTATGACCTCGGAGCGTGACTCTGACCGGTCACGTGAGCGGAATACGAGAATTTCCCGGGTGCGCGGTAATTTTCCGGGATTGATTTAACCCTCAATTAGCCTGTTCCGTTAGCGTCCGGCAAGACCGATGAGGGAATTTGATTGATGGACGTATGCCTTTAGGTTTAATGGGCACATGTGAGGTTACGATGTGGTAGGCCCGCCATTCTGTCACCTTATCCTGAGGCCATCGGTCAATATTGCTCATTTCTTCATCGATGTCGGTCAATTAGCTTTCACGCCAATGGATTACGACTACTGTTGAGGGCTGCGTCTAGCTGGAAAGAGTGGAGTCTTTACGCAAAAGTTCCGCAGACTGTCGCCCCTGTGTTTGGGGGTTTTCAAACCGTCAAGCATTCCTCCGAGCAGGATCGGGTTTTTGAGGAGAGTCAAGTCAGGGAGATTCGCGGTATCTTGCGGTATTCCTTTCAATTGCCATTAGGTCTAATGCCCACAGAGAGCACTCTGAGATCATCAACAAGGGTATCAAATCGGTGGTGATAAGGCCCATACAGACTTCCTAACGAATGCGAATTCAGTCGAAATCGATCCGGATAATAACGTTGAGGTAATAGACTTCTACGGCTTTCGCCCTATCGAGTATAGGTCTTTCACCGGTGTGGGCGACGTTTGCACGTGACTGACGTGAGGTCCTTCGCTTTGATGTAAGGAGACAGCCGCAAAAACTACGATGAGACGAATGAGATCCTTGAAGCACTGCATGTTTGGCCTCCGAGTCAAAGCATAGGTATGAAGCGAGACAGGAATATACGCGGTGTTGAAGCGAAATGTCTAGCGACACTGTTAAACCGCTGACGTACGACAGAGTGAATGTCGTACGATCACGACAGTCAACCTGTTGTACAACACGCGCTCTGTTGCATTCCCACCACTATAAAAACCCCCCGTTCCCCCCGTTTCCCTCACCACTGGCCAGTGGTCTCGTAGCTGTAGAGTTGGCCACTTTTGATTGGTGCGCCTTCTGGGCACGGTTTTGAATGACTGCTTGTCTGTACGCTTTTGGTTTTACTTGTCTGAATGCTTTTGGTGTCGCAGCTATACCAAGGCTCGGCCAGTACGTAGTGCCTATTGAGGCAGTTTTGATTGTTCCTGTCTTTTTGATGCTCTCAGCTTCTTCCGGGCCTCAGGGTCACTGTAGCGTTGGTCTGTTTAGGTCGGACCAGGACACACGGCTTTTGGCGTTCTAGCGTAGTGCGTTGGCTTGAAGATTACTGGCCTATATTGGCCACCTCATCAGACTCGCAGCTAGTGTTTTTGGTTAGTAAGCTACTTTGCGGCATTTGAGCATCTAGAACCGAGCAAGCCGACGATAGCCGAACTCTCACCTACAGAGGTCGCTAGCCTACACCAGGGAATAAAGACCTAGATGCTGTGTGCCATTACCACGCTCTGGCATCCCAGTGAGGTCTGTGATGACTTCAGAAAACGCGTGCCCAACGCTACGCGCGCGCCACATTTCGCGCGCACATCCCGTCACGCCACGGCACCTGAAAAGTTTGAATTACTCACCACAGTACACACACAAAATGGCTTCAACCGAGAACGAGCCTGTTGAGGAGGTAGGTGCTGAGCCGACTTTGAGCGGACGAGGAGAAGACGATGGATGTGTTTGATGAGCTTTGTCCCCGGTTTCCTGGCTTTGTTTGGCGTACGGCGTCTGTATGGGTTGATTGCGATAGGGATATGACATCACATACTCATCAAAAGTTGGAGCCTATTCAGAATTCTTACTAACTAAGCTCTTCGATGCCACCAAAAAGAAGAAGTCGTCCAAGAAGAAGGTGACGGACGACGTGTCCGAGGTCACTGACCTGATGGCGGACCTGGGAAAGAAGAAGAAGAAGAAGTCCAAGCCAGTCGAGGATGCTGAAGAGGAGGAGGCTGAGGTCGATCCAGAGGCCAACGGATTTGAGATCAAGAAAAAGAAGAAAAAGTCAAAGTCCGCTGCCACCAGTGCTTTCGATCAAGAATTGCAGGCCGCCGGTCTAGAGGAGACTGAGGTCCAGCCAGAGAAGGAGGCCCCAGTCAGCGTGAACGAGTTTGGTGATGCTGACCTTTCATACCCAGAGCTGCTGTCTCAATTCTTTACGATTCTACGAGAAAACAACCCGGACCTGGCCGGCGACCGAACCGGTGTCAAATACAAGATTCCACCACCGGCCGTCCAGCGAGAAGGAACCAAGCGATCGCTGTTTAGCAACATCAAGGAAATCTCTGACCGAATGCATCGACCCACTGAGCACGTTATCCAGTTTCTGTTTGCTGAGCTGGGTACGTCTGGTTCCGTTGACGGATCTAACCGATTGGTTATTAAGGGTCGTTTCCAGCAGAAGCAGCTGGAAACTGTCCTGCGAAGATACATTGTGGAGTACGTCACGTGCAAGACGTGCAAGTCTGTCAACACGGGCCTCAAGAAGGAGAACCGACTCTACTTCCTGGACTGCAACTCGTGTGGTTCGCGAAGATCCGTCCAGTCTATCAAGACCGGTTACCAGGCCATCATGCGACGAGCAAAGAGGAAGTAAGCGGTGCCCGGAAGGCGCCCAGAGAATGCGACTGCCGTGTTCTCTCGCCCTCTCACCGTGTGATGTACTCATATTTATTTAATGTCTGCATCAAAAGTGACAGCCTGAGCACAAGCACGCTCAGAAAATCTAAAACTATAGATTACACAAATATGAGTACCATATGGTGTGCAACACGATTTTGACTGTTCAGTGACGTATATCACCCTGTGGCTGGTGAAACTAAGTGCTAATCTTCATATACACGGCAGCCCTGCTCTGATGCAAAGCCACGATCCTTCCCTCTACCTGGTCCAAGGCGATAATAGCGCCCAGTTCAGGCTTGCAGTCAATCTCTGCCACAAGCTTGTGGCTTGAAGTGGCCCACACTCGAATGTATCCGTCCTCGCCAGCAGTGATAAACTCCTCCTGAACGAACGAGGTCTCGTGCGACGTGCTCGAAATCTCAATACTGCTGATGGAGCCTTTGTGGGCGTGCAAAAGCCAGTTGCACACCCCTGAACTGTCATATTCTCGCACCACACCGTCAGAGTGGGCCGTCAGAATAGCGCCAGAAAGCGTTCTCGTGATGGCTGTGACGCTCTCGTTCCCGTCAGTGCTGAACTCAAGGACAATAGTGCCAGTCTCACTCAAAACGTGGATGTATGGAGAGTTGCTGTATCCCACCACGATGGCGCTATCATCCAAAAACAGGATAGCCGAGGGGCTGAGAGACGGTGGACACTCAATGGTGGACTCAAGCTTAGGCTCGCTGATTTTCCAAATCTTGATGGTACCGTCAAGGGAAGCACTGGCAAGCAGGTCGCTATACTGTGAGAAGGCGGTGATTCTGTCCGTGTGCGCTGGTAGCGTGGTGGACAACGACATTTTCAGACTGTCTTTGGGATAGTCGTAGAGCTGAATCTTCCATTCCTTGCCACTGTCAGGCGTGCCCTTCTCTGCCACAAACAGTACATTCAGATCCTTGCTGAAAAGAATCTCACTGGACTCTAGGGCGTTGGTGGTGATATCTAGAGGCTTGGGTTTGCTTGGCCGTCCGTTCTTGTCGCCCTCTAGTTGCCAGTACTGTATTAGGCCCGAGTTGCAGGAGATGGCGAGCGTATCTGGGTCCAGAAAACTAACGCTACCTATAGCCTTTCCGTCGTCGAGTATATGAGATAACTTCCAACCACTACCAACTGGCTCCACCAGGCCATCGTAGTATTTCTGATATTCTGGGCTGTCCCTGGCGACAGTCTTCGAAGTCTCGTCAATTATCGGCACTACCTGCTCTTTCTTCTTTTTGCTGCTTTTGAATTTTGACGGATGCAAGTCGCGGACAAGCGCTGCTGGCTCTAGTTTCTGTTTCTGTAGCTGGATTTCCTGCTTAACGTGAGCCTCTTGAAGGTCGAAGGAGGAAGTCTGAAGAAGGTACTCAACCTCCTGTATGCAGTGTTCAAGGTATCGCCGTGACTCCACCAGGGGGCTGATATCGATGCTGTCGGTTATAGAGTTGTTGAATGATTCGGTGGCTTCTTTGAGGAGATCAGGGTTGGAGGACTGTTCGAGTGTCGTCTCCAGGATATTGATCTTTTTGAGGTGGTTTTCGACCATGAGCTGCAGGCCACGGTTTTCTCCTTCTAGTTTTGCAATTCGGGTCTTGTTAGTTTAGCCAGCGACGAGCTATTGGATTCAGCCCATCAGGCACATGGGAATACACTAATGGACTGTCAACCACTTGAACAGCGCATTACTCTTATCCTTAGCCCGCAATCGAGCGCTCTGTCCTTACAGCGTACACGCTGCGCTTGGGTGCACCCACCTTCATCTCGGCCCTCTCGAGCTCCCACTGGATTCGATCTCGTTCATTCTTTTGCCACTCAGTCTGGAGATACTTCATGACCCCTTGTTAGTCCACTCATTGTCCTAATACCTACCCGGCAGGGAGTAGTCCACGGGTTGAGCCATGTTGTGATGAGCGCGTCGTCGCAGTGTTATCAACACTGGGGGTCTACGCAGTCAGCTGATCAGATCTTGGAACAGGCACTGTTCTGTGAGGGTTACTGAAGGGTAATAGTTGTAGGTCTGTTCTTAGCAGTAAGCAACAGTATGCAGCCATATTACTGCATATTCCACTGTGCGCTGCCTACGGGAGTCCGTGTGAATGAAAGAATAAGTTAAGCATACATAGCCTGTATATAGCGTGTGACTAGCCGGCTAGCCAATTAGAGGGGTGTTGGCAGTGAAAGAGATCAGTTAGAGCTCCACTAAGCACTGGCGCTCTCGACAATCTTCCTCAAGGGTAGAATCCAGGTAGATATGCCCGAATGTAGCAGCGAGTGCTGAACCAGCTCCTCGCGGGCAGCAGCCTGGTCTTTGTCGTTCAACAGCAAGCCAAGGGCCTTGCTTACCGCAGCCAGATGTAACTGGTCTATAGTCGGTATAACCTTTTCCAGCCGCGTCTTGTAGTGCTGAAACTCTCGCGCAGGGAGCGATGATTCCTTGGTAAGGGCCACTTGAAGTTGTTCGAGAACCTCTTGGGGGTCAACGTTAGACGCAGATTCCACTTCAGCCTTGTTTTCCTTGGCCTCTGCCTCGCTGATCTCAGCCTTTGGAGGAGCAGAGGTTATGGGTGGCCGGGGACCCATCGGTGGCCGGGTCCCTGAAACGGCCCTCTTGACAGGTGCCTTAAGCGCTTGCTGACCAAACAGGGAGCAGTCGTTCCAGCCCGCCATACCAGCATAGTGTGTCTGGAAGGAGTTCAGTTCGGGTGATTTCGACGTGGCCATGTTAACGAGTGTGTGTAAAGAATGAAGGTGTGTTGTCCATAGGAAATCCTAGTGATTTATGTTTCAGGGCTGCATACCCAGCGCCTCGACTAACGGTTTTTGGTCCGAGACACCAATTAGCGCGTTATAATTATAATCTTCGGTACTGGCTATATAGCTCGTAGCTACTCTGAAGTGACCAGTCCAGGCTGGCATATAGTGAATCTGGAGAGCTGGTATCATGGCTTAGTGACCATGATGGTACGGCTGCACAAGGGGGAAGCATGTACGATCAGCCAGGAGCGGTGGCAACGATCAACAGCGAAGCGTTGATGCGACTGCGCTGTTCTTTCAAACTGAGGCGTTCGACTGTATGGCGTATATAGCCGGCAGCCGCGGTAATCTAGGCAAGGCTAATTTCAGACAGCTGACAGGTAATTTATGCGCGAGCCGATGACCTGAGACCTAATTAGGCCGTTCGGGGAATTTCAACATTCCGTTCATAAAGATTTAGAAGAGTTCACTCAGGTCAGTGTGAGTTCATGAAATTCATTGAAATGCTACTGCATAATGCCAATGCCATTAAGGAAACGCGTTAGGGTGTGCCTAGGACAACGCCTGTGTCCTCTCAATCACGTCCTCTATAGTTGGTCGCTTCTCTGGATCCAGCGTCAGACAGCTCTTCACTAGCTCCTTGAGCTCTTCGCTGTATTCTGGCGTACTGGGAAACTTGTAGGTACCATTCATCACCGCCATGTTCAGACTAGCGCCTGACTCGGCCGCCTGCAGCTCGAAGGGCGAGTTGTTGTACATTAACGCAAATAGTGTGCACCCCAGACTCCAAATGTCTACCCTCTCGTCGACCCTGGAGTCAGTCTTGACGTCAAACAGTTCTGGCGCTCGGTAAGGCATGGTGCAGTGCTCAGCTGCCAAATCTTGCAGCTCCAGCGCTTGTTGTCGCGTTTCTAAGTATAGCCTGGCTCGACTGACGGAGCCAAAATCCATGAGAACAGGCCGTCCCGAGTCGTCTAGCATGATGTTGGCGGGTTTAATGTCTCTATGAGCGTAGGCAGTTTGTGGGCCGTCAGACAGATCCTCGTCGTCCGAGTTTAGTAACACAGCCTCTTCTTCCAATTCAATATCGCCAATCTCAAAGTCGTCCGTTCCACTTATGATTGCGTCCATTGAGGCCCTAAGAGACGAGCTCTGAGGGACCGAGCTGGGCGTATGTCTGTGCATAACCTTTAGTGCCCGGCAAATCTCCAAAAACAGCCTTATTAACCTGTTTTCTTCAATATGCGTGCCCTCGACAATGTTCCGATTAATCCAGTCCTGTAGGTTACCTCGTTTGTAGAAGGGAAATACAATATAAACCGTCCTGGAACCATCTCCTTCCTGGACAATAGCCGAGTCAACAGCGCGTATTAGGTAGTGGCTCTTGAACAGCTTGTAAGCGTCCAGCTCCCGCATTGTGTGTTGCAAGCTCTCTGGGCCAAACGAGCACCGAATCTTCTTGAGAGCGTACTGCTGTCCTTCTCGAGTCTCCACCAGGTAGACGTATGAGAAACCGCCCTCACCCAGTAGACGTTGAATCTTGTACGACTTGCCATTGAGTTTAAGCGCCGGGCTCTGAAAGCACGTCAGGCAAGACGTCAGCGCGTACACAAAGTCGCTTATCATGGACATTTCAACAAGGTTGAACTAAACTCCAGCGTCGATTTGTCTGTGAAGTTAATACTGTTTCTGGATTTCTATCGTGGCGATCCCAAGCCCTCATTACACCTAATTAATGAAATTCTCACGTGACTTCTCCCAACCTCACTTGACATCGCGTCCAATTTTTGAACTTCACTGAAAAATGGTAAGTATACGAGCTTAGTGCTTCGTTCCAACTAACAAGGCCATCTCCACGATTGCACAGGCTAAGGAGCTGCGTGGGCTGAATCTGATTGCCGCGCACTCGCACATCACCGGTCTGGGCCTTGAGAATGACGGCCTGCAGCCGCGAGCGTCCTCTCAGGGCATGGTTGGTCAATTGAAGGCCCGAAAAGCTGCCGGTGTTGTCTTGCAAATGATCAAAGAGGGCAAAATAGCAGGCCGAGCAATGCTGCTCGCTGGCCCTCCTTCTACTGGTAAGACCGCCATCGCTATGGGTATAGCTCAGTCTCTGGGTTCTGAGGTTCCGTTCACGACGGTCGCTGGCTCCGAGATCTTTTCTCTCGAGCTATCAAAGACCGAGGCGCTTACTCAGGCCTTCCGAAAGAGTATTGGTGTCCGAATCAAGGAGGAGACTGAGATAATCGAGGGTGAAGTCGTCGAGATTCAGATTGATCGGTCTGTCAGCGGTGGCCACAAGCAGGGAAAGCTCGTTATCAAGACCACGGACATGGACACTGTGTATGACTTGGGATCCAAGATGATTGACGCGTTGACCAAGGAAAAGGTCACCGCCGGTGACGTTATTTCCCTCGACAAGGCCTCTGGCAAGGTCACTAAGCTGGGACGATCCTTCACGCGATCCCGAGACTACGACGCCATGGGCGCCGACACAAAGTTCGTCCAGTGTCCCGAGGGCGAGCTGCAGCAGCGACGAGAGGTTGTCCACACCGTCTCGCTACACGAGATTGACGTCATCAACTCGCGAACACAGGGCTTTCTGGCGCTATTTTCCGGCGACACTGGTGAGATCCGATCCGAAGTGAGAGACCAGATCAACACAAAAGTCAGCGAATGGAAGGAAGAAGGAAAGGCGGAGATCATCCCCGGTGTTTTATTTATTGACGAGGTCCACATGCTCGACGTTGAGTGCTTTTCATACATCAACCGAGCCCTCGAGGAGGACCTGTCCCCAATTGTCATCATGGCCACCAACCGAGGCATGTCCACCACGAGAGGAACCAACTACAAGTCTCCACACGGCCTGCCAGTCGATCTGCTGGACCGTGTCATCATCATCTCCACCAGCCCCTACAATGCTGAAGAGATCAAAGAAATTTTGGCTATTCGAGCGCAGGAGGAGGAAGTTGAACTATCGGCTGACGCGCTCGCCCTTCTCACAAAAATTGGTGTCGAGACCAATCTGCGATACAGCGCTAACCTCATCACCGTCGCTAACGTGCTTGCCACGAAGCGAAAGAGTACGGTGGTTGACGTCGAAGATATCAAAAAGAGCTACACGCTTTTCTTGGATTCTGAGAGGAGTGTCTCGTACCTGACCAAGTACGCTGAAAACCTGGTGAATGACCAGGGCGTCGCTAAGCTGTCGACAGAGGGCGAAGATGCGATGGACTTGTCTTAGCCGAACGCACAACCGCAGGTTGTGTGTCACTTCAAGTAAATCTCATAGACACAAAGTAATGACGTACCCAATTTCTTACCGTACACCCATCATGAGCATGGGAACCTGAAATGAAGAAACAACATACCGCTGCTCTCGATTAGCATAGAAGTTACTTCCAGTGGTGCTCTACGCAAATACCGGCAAAAAATCCTCCGTCTAACGCTCGCGTTAATGTACATTAGTGCTGTATGATATGTATGACTTTATGATTTGTCGCGTCCAGGCTATCGTGCAGACTTGTCGACCTGGTTCGAAGTTGTCGTCCTGATTGAGGGTCGATGAATCCATGTGTATGTTGAGTGAGATAAAACCCCTCGCTGGCCCGGCACGTTAACCGGATCCCTTGGTGTTCAGAATCAAACTGATAATCATTCCATAAAGGCCCAACACTTCCGCAAAAATCAGAATCAACACTATTCCCACAAACAATCTTGGCTGCAACATCAGCTGCCGAACTCCCTCGTCGCCAACAACACCAATGGCGTATCCCGCTGCCAGAGCGGCAAAGCCCACACATAGTCCACAGGCCAAATGCATAAATCCGTGGAAAAGCGAGTAAGATTGATCGGGTGACAGACTTCCCGCAATCAGGACAGCCACAACCAATCCGTACACCGCAAGAATACCACTCATAATAACGGGAATGAGAGATTTCATGATGAGCTCTGGCTTGAACGTACCGATACCAGCGATACCGATGCCACTCTTCGCGGTACCAATGGCCGCTCCAGCAGAACTGAGAATCATTGCTGCCGCGCACCCAGCGAACCCAAAGAATGGGGCGAAAGGTGGGAGGTAGTCTGACTCGGACCTGAATTAGCACGAACTCCCGAGTATGCCTGTAATTATTAATCGACTCACATCTTCCTGTTGTGTTATCGACTCCCAGTCGGCGATGGAGGTTCGTTAGTTAGTCCCAAGGTCACGTGATATACACGTGACTTGCACCAAAATGTGAAGAGATTTGTGAAAATTTAACAAGGTTTTTTCAGTCTAGAGATAACAATGGGCATTGTGGATATTGGTAAGTGCTATGTATGTGGTTTGTTACCATTGAATTGTGCCAGAAATGTAGTGTTACCCGGCTGGAAATACTTCCCGCATTGAGAAATGTGCTTACCCGGAAGAAGTACAATTTTGAGATTGTACCATCTTCAATCGAGACTGTCGCTTTCCTGTAATTGCTGCTGATACCTGATTCACTCAACAGCAATGCACACTGTTTGTACGTTCTTCAAATTCAAATCACGTGACATTTCGACGAGCTCAAATACGCGCTCTAACTACACGCGCAATCACGCTGTACGCCCTTCCCAACAAGGCACTACAATCAATCGCCCTTGTTTTTGATCGGAGGGTTAGGGCCAAGGCAAGGGTTACTGATTTCTGAGCACTCAAGGGTGAGACGCCCGCGGAAGGGAGCCGGGGTTTGGAGTGGCGCCGGCGCGCTCGGCGAGTCCCGCGGCCTGTACAGAGCTGTACTGTGTGAATGAGCTGGGGAAACGTTTATACAGCATATGAGTGTTCGAGCCTCGTAATTACAGTGGTATAACAGTTAGTATACGAGGCTATAAAGACAAATTGCTACAAAATTACCCGGCATCCCAACTAGGCAATTCAAAAGCAATCATTTCTTCTAGCAAAAAGCTACCATGGCTAGTGTTGCCACGGCAACACAGCAAGGAGACTAAGAGGCGCTGCCGGCGCTGCGCGAAAGTGAGACAAGAGTGCATGGTTTCCCAGACAACGGCACGTGCTGAAATCTACAGCGGCTGAAAATTACGCACTACTAACGCCAGGGAAACGCTATACAGGCCATAGTAGCAGGGCCATAGTAGTGTAGGCTGGCCTTACTGTGGCCACTAGTAAAAAATTCCAAACTCCCAACCTACCTTCCCACACATATCTACACTTGCCAGCACAACAGTTTAGACTATGGACACAGAGCAAGGAAAAGCACGTAGAGGGGCTTCAAATGGCGATATCAAGGTATCGGGGTTCTGAGCTTGAAGCTGGTGATGCTGTTGACTGAGGTGGTGGCGCTGGGTCAGCGCTGGGGACGCACCAGGTACTAAGCGCCCAGCGCCCAACAACAACACTGCCGAAAGAAGACAATACGGGTCTGACGGGTGGTGCCAGCTAAGTAACATAACATTTGTTATGTTAAATGTTCTTTTTGTTGGCTTTAACACCGTTACGGAAGGACTTAGCACGTGTAGGCGTTACGCCAGCGCCCAATCAACCTTTTTTTTGTTATACCAGCGCTATATCAGGCTATACCATGAGTATACCGAGGTACCAGCCGAATATTGACCAGCCCAAACAGCGCTGGCCAACTGATGCCTGGCGGCTACGTTGGCCTACCTGTGTTGGATGGCGCGTGGATCAATAATCAAATGGCGGGAAATCAATAACCCTAACCCTGCTGATTCTGGCCGGCAAAAAAAATGTGCGCCCACACTATAAAGGCCCCTAGCACACCCACACCCACTACCACACACACCTACCACTACTTTCCCACACAACTTCACAATGCCAAAGGCCTCTTCCACCACGAAACGAGCACCAAAGGGCTCCAAGGTCAAGGACCCCAATGCTCCTAAGCGAGCGCTGTCTGCCTACATGTTCTTTGCTAACGACAAGCGAGACGAGGTTCGAAGCGACAACCCCGGCATTGCCTTCGGCAAGGTCGGTAAGCTTCTCGGAGAGAAGTGGAACGCCCTGACCGACGAGGAGAAGAAGCCATACGCCGACAAGGCCGCCGCCGACAAGCAGCGATACGAGCAGGAGAAGAGCGTCTACGAGAGCTCCAAGCAGGAAGAGGAGGAGTAGACCTCCACGAGGATGCCTATTTAATTTAATGTTTTGTTTATTGTTCGGAGTATGTAATATATTCCTTGGGTCACAAGTCGAGTTCACCAAGTGGACAATTCCCGCGTCACGATCACCACTAATCATCTTCCTCGGTCAAAATCGGCCGCTGTACAAGGGAGCCGAGTCAACAATAATGTTCAACTACGCGTCACGTACGCGTCGACGCTACGCTGCTCTCGATGGCAGGCGTAGCAACGAAACGCGATTGAAACGCGTTCCCAGACAAACGCGTCTCAGCCTTGCGCAGGACCAGAATCAGGGTTATGTGTAACATGTTTACATAAGAATAGACTTGGCATCCACATTGGCTTCCTCGCGTGAGAGGGTTGTATCGCCTATAGTTAGTGTCTGAGAATGGATGACTTGATAGTATGACTAGATGCAATGCAAAATTAAACGACCAGTATACGGTATACGACCTCCTCAACACAGAGTGGACTCTCGCCTACCACACGTTGACATCTTCTTCTGGATCCTGCCCCCACGTCTTGTGCACTGATGGCTTAGGCATAGCGAGCTCCTTGAACAGAGTATCTGAAGCAGGCACAGTCTCTTGTTCCTCGCCAATTCCCTCCAGTCTATCGAGGAAGTCTGTGGGCAGTGAAGGCTCGTAATGACGGGCTCTAGCCTTTTGTGTGCCACCCAATCCGGCACCCCAGGTGAGAATCATCTCTCGTAACGTAGGCACAACGAAAGGCAGGACAACAGACGCGTCCAGGTAAATTGAAGCATCGTCGTGGTCAAACACGCTCTCACGAACAATACTGGATTTGACGACGACCTTTTCGTGAACCACGGACTCATCTTTAGGCTCTGCTGGCTCCACTTTCTTGTCTTCTTTGACTTCTACTTTCTTGTCTTCCTCTTTGTCTTCCTTCTGTTCGCCATTCTTCCCTTCAGGGTCTGGCGTCTTGTCTACCGTGGCCACATGGGTCACTGGCTCTTTCTGGTAGTGGTCAGTCAGCTGCAAGAGGTACTTTTTGTACTCCTTTGACAACGTCTTTTCTCCGACCTCTGCCCTGTACTTGTTCGTGGCGTGCACTAACTGCAACGGGTTGACGGCTGTCAGCTGTTGCAGAGTAGCCACGATACTAGTAAAGTCATCACCAAAACTTGTAAAGCACTGCAGCCACTGCAGCATTTGCACCAGAGGCTTGAAACACTCTCGGCAAATCTCGGCAATCGATTGGTATGTGTTTTTCTCACCGCCAAACTCGTCTTCGTCCTCTGGCTTTCGGTTGTTTGTTCTGGCCCAGTCTTCAATGGCAGACACGTTCAGCCGAATCTGCATAGCACGACTTCGGGCCAGATACTTTCTATTGCTCATGATTCTGTTGAACAACACCGCACCGAGCCAGTAGAAGATCTGCTGCATGATCTGCTGGGTAACGACTGGATGGACATCGTAGAGGTCTAGCACAAACAGCACCGAGCTTAGAATGGAAGTCACGTTTCGCGGCGATGGCTTGGCTTTTCGTTTTGGCGACGGGGGTCTGATAATCTCATCTCGCTTTTCCTTTTCCGACAGTTGCTTTGGCTTGGCCTTGAATATCCTCCACTCGCTCTGGTATGCAATATTCTCCATGCCGGGGATAGTATCGTGGTCGAGAATCGAAGAGTTCAAGACCTTGTCGAGCCGTCGCTCCACGTCCTGCGTCATGAGAACGTAGATATCGGTGATAAGCGTGGCCAGAGCCTGCTGGAAAGGTTTGGTGGCCCCGTACAGGGAGATGTCTTTTCGCACATAGTACACGAGCAGAGTGCAGTTAGACAACCAGAAAGACAGATATGCAACGTCTTCCTTGTGCTCCATGACTGCCGTTCGCGTTCGGGACAGAAATGGCGTCAGAAAGTTGTCGAGCGTCTCCTCGGTGCCAAAGTAGTGCGCATACCGCGCGCCCAGGAATGCAATGTTTGCGGGAATGGGTTTCTGGTTTCGGTTTCGCTGCGGCTGCATGTTGGTGATGGCCTCGTCTAGAATCTTCGGGATGTCTTCGTCATTAAACACAAACATTTGATCCGGCAGACACCTGTCCCAGACGAACCCCGCGTCGTCATCAAAGTCTTGATTGTAGTCGTCAGCAATGCTCAGATGGGCCATGTCCACGTCCAGGTTAAATGCACTCTCCATCATTCGGGTCGAGAGTTCGCCCGGCTCCATCTGGAAGCCCTGCACCTGTCCGTCGTCATAAAAGTCATCGTTGGCACTTGCAATGAACCCGTTCAGCTTCATGTAGTTGTATATCTCACTGCCCGGGGTAATGAAGTCTAGCGCTGACCGGCCCGTGGAGGTCTTGATGGTGGTGTCAGCTCCGCAGTCCACCAACACCTTGACAATCTGCGTATGGTGGTTGTTGATAGCCCACATTAGCGCTGTCCACTCATGCTTGTCCTGGATATCCACATTGGCATTGAACCGCACCAGCTCCTGGACTGTGGCCTCGTGGCCAAAGCATGACGAGTATATAAGGGCAGTGCTGCCACTTTCATCCTTTTTGTCCACATCCACATACTCCGACGCCTTACCGCCGAGCAGCTCGTGGACACGGTCCTCGTCGCCATTGCTTGCAGCCAGGAATAGAATCTTTTGCAGGGCCTCAGACCGCTCTTCGTTGCTAAGCGCCGGGTCACTAAAGACCTCGTCCTCGTCCACGTTCACGTCCGGATGCGGACTGCCTTCAGGAGACGGGGAATCTGTGAAGCTGTACGCACTGGCTGTCCGCCGGTGGCCCCAGGGGTCTTCCATGGCGATACCTCTCCCCGTTAGATTAGATTAGTCTAGTGAGCCTAGTTGGGGTAGTTGGGAGTTGACGCCGACGGGACACCAACAAGGCGGAGTAACAGCAGGTGAATAAGCTGCTGGGTGGGCGTTATATTAATATCTGTTCAGCGTTATTGTGAAGGTATTGTGGCGTGACCAGCGTGGTTATAGCACTGAGGTCGCGAAGCTAAGCGGATTGCCAGCCAACGAGTAAGCAGTGGCAAATACTAGAGTGGGTAATTGCATTGACATTTTTACGTGGAACTACGGCACTGTGTTCTGAACCCGCTATAACCGCCAGGTGCACTCAGGGGAAGGACGCACGATACGGAGGTTTTCAGTTGTCTGTCTGTCATAATTGTGTGTCGCTGTTATCCAATTGCATTGCAAATTGTATATAAACAGGCGAGGAGTGGCCTGGTTTCAGAGTCGTTGAGCCCGCCGGAGCCACTCTGACGTCAGGCGGCAGCGACCTCACCAGCCGTGTTGCTTGGTGCTGTCCAATTGTACCTCATAGCTGTTCTCTGGGCTCGGTCGCAGCATGTCACAGTGCTTGTGCAAGCTGTCGTCGGGTTTGGGTCTCTGTTTGGTGTGAAAGTGCTGGTATCAAAAGCTTTGTCCAAACTAGTTTGTGTGACTGGTGAAGTGGAAGTTGTCATCTGTCCAGTCCAACTGTCAATGCTTGTGATGCATCCAAAGAGTGCTAACTTTTCGAGCCAAATCTAATCAACCGGACCTCCTCGCCAAACATGCTTACCGTCTCATCAGAGTCAATGGTGAACCCGTCCTTCACCCTCTCGAAGAAACTCTTTTCTGAGTCGTTTCTCCACTTGTGTGCTAATACAATCTCTGCGTTTCCCACGCGCCTCAGCACGTTCAACAATGCGTCGTAGCTATCAGGATTATAAGTACAATCCGTGACCACGACAAGATCAGCCGGAATAGGCTCGTTCTCCTCCCAGTCAAGCACTTGAAACGAGCAATTGGCCGCTTTGTTTGCCCTAATGTTTCGAACACAAATGTCCTCTGCTTCCGGAAGGTCGGTGAGAATCACAGTGGCCGCGGGGTACATTTTGGCTAAAGCTATGCCAGCCAGACCGCAGCCGGTTCCCAGCTCCAGAATCCGCGGTTTCTTAGCATCGACAGGCGGGTGGGACTGAAAGTGGTGAACCATAATGGTGCCTGCGTCCCAGATATGCCTTGCAATAGTCTCGCCTGTTTCTTCGTAAATCACTAGACCCGGCAGCCTTCGCACTGCAAACTTTTCGCTGCCCGCACGAACATCAAATTCGGGGCTCTCCAATGGTAGAAAATAGGGCTTTTTCTCTTCGTCTAGCAAATCAACCACGTTATGGTCCTTTACACGAACCTCTATGCGTATCGGGTCTCGCGTTTTGGGAATCTTCAGTGTGCTAGCAGCTGATCTCGAGCCTATCCGCCATTGAACTTGATCCATCACGGTCTTTCCGTTGACAACACACGATACCTCCAGTGTGAGGTCCCCAAAGAAGTACAGCTCGCCCAGATCATTGGTGATAGTGAGGACCGACTTGATTTCATGGCCATCGGCCAGCGCTCGCGACGTGGGAACTTTGAAGAAGCGAATGTGGTACATCCAACCAGCACCCCAGCGCAAATATCCTGTAGACGTTCTGTGGTGGTCGTGAGACGCAGTCTGTGAGGCTCACAATTTCAGTTCACCAAACTAACCATTAATCCTGTGATAAGTGAAAGAAACACATGCTAATATATACACTATTTACGGCCTGAGCCTCATCCCCAACAGTTCAGCGTTACTGCTTAATCTTCTCGTTAAAACTCTGCGCCAGATAAGCCATCAGACTGTTCTTCCTGACGCTAGCGCTCTGACTTGGAGTTTTCTTCCCCAGTCCCTCGTACATGGCATCAGCCTTCTCTGGGTTCTCGGCCATCAGCTTCTTGACGTAATCACTGTAATCCTTTCTCTCGATAGCCAGCTTGTAGAAATCCAGCTCTTTTCTTAGCGCCACGAAATCCAGTAGCATGTCGGCGGTTGGCGGCCATGATGAAATATTCAGTTTATCTTTGATTTCCTCAATCTTGCTCTTCTGCAGCTCTTCGACCTGCTGGCTCACGCTGCCCGAGGTTTTCCTCTCCTCGGCCTCGGACTTGAATTGTCGCAACTTCTCCAGCTCTTCCTCAGCGACCTTCTCTGGCGCTTCCTGCTGGTACTGCATCCACTCGGTACCCTTGTTCTTCATGATCTCGGTAACAGCAAAAGACTTTCGCACGGAGAACGGCTTGATGTACTCGATTCGAACAACGTCGCCCTCCTTGCACTTGTTGGCTTCATCGTGCACCAAAAAATCCTTGTAGTGCAGAATGTCTTTCTGAACGATTCGGTTGAACTTGATTCGCTGGACTCGCACTTTCACGGTCTTGTTCATCTTGCCTTGCGAGACCACGAGGCCTACAAAGTTTTGCCGGGCCATTTTGAGTGTGTCTTGATTGTCTGGTCGGTTAGTTGAAAAATTCAACGCGCGCGCATCACCATTTCCTAATCCTGTGAGTTTTGGTAGATTCCATACTTTGTTTATATTTTGCTCTGGTATTACATTATCATTTCTACGTTCAAATCATGTCTAGACGTTAGTCATCGGTGGTTAAACACCCAAGACCCGCTCCTCTCTCGGAATGCGGCCCTCGACGACAGGAAGCTGGCTGGGCTCTCGTAATTCTCGCGCCTGGACTTCAGAGACCCACTGGAACTGCTTGTTCACGAGGGTCATGAAGCCAGTGACCAGCTTAGTCTCAATGTACTCAACCACGTTGGTGGAGGGCTCGATCAGCTTGTCCAGGTGGCCCAGGCCCATAGCGTATCCGAACAGGAGCGCGATGAAGTGGCCCACAAAGCTGGCTCCTGGAATCAGGAGACCAGAGATGATTAGTGGCAGAACTGGCGAGGCCCACGTGGGGATAGTCAAGTTCTGGGACACGTTCCAGTTGGGGTTTCTCTGGTGCTCTTTGATGGCAAAATAGCCCAAGAGGGAGAAAGTCCAACCGCTGGCGCCGAGGATGATGGCGCTACCGGAAGAGATGGTTAGACCAACGATGCAATAGACCAATCCAGGAAGAACCGCCAGGAGGTTAAGGACGATTCCGCTTCGAACTGTTCCCTGGACTAGCTCGTAGGATCGCAGAAGGGGAAACAAAGCCCACAGGTTCAGGACCAGGTGCAGCAGGTTTACGTGTACCACTGGGTAGAAGGAGAGTTTGTTGACTTGTTAGTATGGGCGTAGCGTAGCGCGGATGATGGCAATAAGCTCGAGTTCAGGTCACCAATTGTCTCGTGACACGGTGCATCGCCACCGCTCGGAATCAGCGGCTAATCATCGATCGCGCGAATCGATCCGGTATTGGTACTCACGGTCCAGACTGGTCAAGGCAGTGGGCGAGAGAGACAACGCCACGGTCAACCCTGGGAAGGCGGATCCGTTCAGGATGAAGAGCAAGATCATAAAGACCAGCAGCCCAGACGTGAACGCCGGTGGGGTCTTCTTGTATCCGTGCACATAGGCTTCGGTGTACTTTGGCAGCGAAACCATTGTGATTGTGTCTAGTTGGGAAGTTTTTTATCAGGGGTGATATAGCAGCGCAGTCAGCCGCTTCAGCCGTCCGAGCCGCTGGGGCGTTCGAGCGGCGACTAGAATAGGTAGTACGAGCTTGTGCTAGGCATACGTGGATTGCACGCGTGTATCGAATCTAAACAATAGACGAAGGACACTACAACCTGGCTAAGTAGCCAGGGTGAGGCGCATCGCATCGACGCGTCACTCTTGTGATGATTCAAATTGCACGCTAAAGGAGTCGGAACAATCGGAACCATAGATTGTTCTGTCTACGTACGACGTCAGTTCAGAAAATAAATGATCAGGCTTTAACGCGATTGATTTTGTACCCTCATACTCGCCTTGTTTTTAGAAACCCTCATTCTTTGCATACAGAACAGTGCCACAATCAGATTTACCGGTGCAGCTCTGAATTTTGCCGATCATCGCTGTATAAAGCTTTTTCAGTGCAGACGATGTTTTTCACACATTGAGCCTACAACGAAGTCGAGCTCTAAACATCTCTTCCACCGCAGGCCATTGAGTGATTCTGTGGGTGGGAAACATCCAGGTAATAGAGATCAGCTGCGTAGAGCAGTTGCTCGAAAATTTCAGAAACTCCTGTATGGCGCTGTTCGACTCCAGAGGGTCAACTAACGCTGCGTTCCTCATGTGTCTGATGGAAATTGACTGCGGGGCTATACTTACAGACTGCTGAAGGAATCAAACCATGGTCGTAATATTTACATCTAATTGCATATTTTGAGTGACCGCTCCCGGTATTAGGCAGTTCCGTTCTTCTCTGCCTCCTTCTTGGCCTGCAGAGCGGCGATCTCCTCGGGGTTTGGCATACCCTCGGTCACCAGCTTGTTCAAAGTGAATTTCTGCTCGTTCAGAATCTCTCGTTCTCGCTCCTTCTCCTCAGCCAACATCTTCTCTCCGTTCTCAGCCAGGTACTTCTGGAAGGCCTCGTAGCCCTTCTGGCCCTCCTGTCGAATGTAATCCTGGGGCATCATTGGTACGCTTGGAGCCACTGGCTTGATTCCCAAAAAGGATGCGGCCCAGTTGCCGTCACCGCCCTTTCGGTTCTTCCACTCAGCCTCGAACTTTTGTCGCGCAATAGCCTCTCGTCGGGCATACTCCTCTGGAACGTTAGTGCCTTCGAATGACTTCAGAATCGGCCGCACATCCGTGACAGGCTGGGTAGCGACCCACTCAAGGAAAGGAATCAGTCGAACCAAATCCTTGTCCTGAGCGTCGCCGGACCATGGCTTCATTGGCACAGCGTTGTCTGGCTGCATCGACCAGGCATCGGGGTCAGTGTCAATTAGGATAACTTTAGATAGGTCTCGGTTCAGGTTGGATAGATCCTTAACTACCTTGCCGTCCTTGTATCGGGTAGCCTCTCGGTAAAGAGCGTGGGAAATGGAACTCCTGTATGGATCCAGCTTGGCCACAATCTTCTCAGAGTATACCATGTACTTGGACGAGAAGATGACAATCTCATAGTACTGGGCCAAGTAGCCCAGGAAGTAGTCCAAGCCAGGTCGCTTACCGGTTCTCCAGCCATGTTCTCGCGACCATTCGCTGTGAATAAGTAGATCATCCAGACCCAGGACCAGAGTGAATGGTCGCCCGTAGGGCTCTGGAAGTGGTGGCGGAAGAAGCTCTTCAAAAATAGGCTCGTTGAAGTAGTTAAAGATATCGCCAACTCGCGCAGTCATTCGATTGAAAACGTGGGTGGGATTGAATCCATTGGGGATCTCAGGGTGCTTGGACTGCTCATCTCCTTCCCAGTCACGGCCAAAGTACAGACCACCTCCCAGAACCATACCAAGCAGGCCAACGTAAAACATGTTGCTTCGCTTCTCTCGCTTGATATCTGTGCTGGACTTGTCTGTGCTCTTCTTCGCGGTGGCCTTCCATCGCTGCTTCTGCTCCTCAGTGGCGCCAGACTCGTCAGGCTTGCCCTCCATGCCAGCTCGCGCCAGAATGTCGTCACTAAACAGAGACGCAGGCTGCTTGGGGGTCTGTGGAGCCTCGGGCTTGGTCGAATTGAACCTCACGAACGAGGGCCGGACGCTCGGACGAGCAATCCGCGCACCTTGCCGCGCTATCGACAATGCTCGTGCTAGGGACATGATGTGTGGTGTGAGATGCGTTCGAGAAATTTGATTTGGTGTCCCACCGAGAACCGGTCACGTGACGTCACGTGATGCGTCCAGGTTTCTGGCGCACTAAACCAGGAGCTTCTAAGGACGTATGTGTGTAGCTGAAAGGAGCAAGAGTCAGCATACACACTCTCGGTAACGTTTACTGAAACGAGTGTGTCCGACCAAAGCGTATAGCTCCGCGACGGTGTAGATCGAGGCATGGTACATGAAGAGTAGCCTTGACACCTTACATTTCACATACTTTTCTAAAACCGGGTAACACGACATTAAGCGTTCGTGGTTTTGTAGTAAGATGGTATAGGCGCAGAATTTGTAAGCTTGATGGAATGTAATGTATACAGCCAGAGAGCTCGAGACTGCATGAATTTAACCGTAGTGGGACAATATTTCGTGAATTAACATCAATATCAGGCAAGGTTACATAACTTGAATTAGTATAACGTACAAGCTAGCAGCCTGGCCAGAAACTACAGCGTGGAGCATAACAGTTAACTATAGCCAGCAATTTATTAGCCAATATATAAATTTTCGACGAAAATTCCCATCAGAAAACAAGAGAAGGACCCCGCCTAAAGCAGCTGGGGTGAGGAAATGTGGGATCGAATTAATTCTTTGTTTGCTTGTTCAAATAGTCTTGGAAATGCGACGGCGTGGATGTTGTACCACAGGGTAAACATATTCAGAGTGACCAGGACGAGGAGTCCCCACTCTTACAGATCATTATACTCTATTTCAACCTGACACCGCTGCGCTGAAAACGAAGAAACGGGAATCGACGGTTTATAGATCGCAGCCGCCCTCAACGTACAACTGCGTTGACCGTCTTTACCGCAGTCAACATCTCCGCGGTAGTACGTACGCCAAACCAGTAGGCTGAACCTCGCATTCTGATCTCAAGTGAGAGCTTCACTATTGTTAAGTTCATATCCTGCACGATCCCTGATCGACGTCACCCCGGAATTTCCCAGATCAGGAAATTGTCACGTGATCTGCATGCAACCTTTATCGACCTGACGTAGTTTGCATATGTTTTAGATGCTCGAATTCACCGTGTGGAACAAACTGTGTGAGTAAGATTCATAGCCAAGCTCGAGCGGAAAGGTCATGTGACATGACTCACGCCCAAACAAGGCATGTCTTATTGAAGGCGTTGGCCATCATACCGGAAAGTTGTAGTTACTATCGTGAATAACAGTAAAGCGAGCTAAGTACATGCTATTACCGTATACGAATATCAGAGAATTGATGATCGGCCGAGGCGATGAATCACAGCACTGCCACGAGCAGCCAGCAGTGCCCACAAGCATCTAACGCACTTATATACTCACTGAATTTGTCAATATCACCAATATCCCTCTAATCTCGCTCACCATTAAATCATGCACTACTGATATCGCCAAATTAAACTCACCGGGTCTATAGAACTGACGTCAGAGAAGCACGAGGGTTAGGGTTCCTGCACACAATAGCAGCAACAAACAAACTCATCATCTACAGCCCTTGGCGCTAATTTGAATAGAGCATTGGACGGTTGAGAGGCGTTACAGGTACCATTCCACGGAGAGATCTTATGCCGAGGTCAGGATAACGGAGGAAAGATCAAACGAGTCTACAAGTTTAAGAGTGGGAAGACACTGATAGGTTTGGTGCACCGAGAGCACACCTTGTTCGTTGTGCGCCATGAATCTAATTCGAGGACGTCGGTCCCCCGCCATGGATGCTTTACAGCGGGCTTACAACGAAGCTTATCAGGAAAGCGTACAAAGCATCATGATGGAGACGAGCAATGACCAGCGCGGAGCGTTACAGGCATGGAACGTTACGCTACATTGTATCTCGCAGCACTTATTGAGTTTAAGGTCCTATCAGCCAAAGACAATACAAGAGCAGACGCTGATGGCTTCTATCCTGGACATTGAGCGACAGTGCTACGACCGAATCTCGTTTCTCGAGAGCAGACGGTATCCAGCTACTAATCCATACATGTCCACACCGAACTACTCCGGGGACTATCTCCCAAACATCCAGCGGTCTCAGCAGTTTGATATTGCTGATTTAATGTCGACAGCGAGCCTAGGCACACCTTCAAGAGAGAACAGAAGGCCCGTGGATTATTTTAGCAGTTTTGACGGCCCTGGCTCGAGTCCACCGATACCCCCACTTCACAAGAAAAAGCCACCACCTCCACCGCCAGCACGTCACGCCCACACACGAAGCACCGACTCAGACATCGCCCCGCCCACGGTGCCCCCGCCATTGCCGCCAAAACTTCCAGTAGAGGCGCGGCGAGCGCCACAGATTCCGAGATCACAGGAAGTACCGAGACCGCAAGAGGCGCCGAAGCTGATAGAGGTGGACCGCCCCGCTCCGCCACCACATCAGCATCAACACTCGCGGTCCGCGGTAGTAGTTCCTACCAGAACATGGGAGGAGAGTGTTCAGCCCAAATCGCATTCGAGCTCCTCGATAGACATGTCTACCTCTTCTTCTTCCAGCCCACCTAAACGGCAAATGATGAGGACACTGAGGGGCGTCAATACGAAAAAGTTAAGCAAAAGGCCCGTAGCCGCATCATCCTCTGCGGCCACGCTGGCTTGGACGGATCGAAACAATAGTTTCAGCGATGCTAAGCCTGTTAAGCCAGCGCCGGTGAGGAACCCCAGCTCGGGCGACTCTGCGCAGGCCGCGGCTAGGGTGTTTCGATCGATACCAAAGGTAGCCCAGGCCAGCGTACCAGTCAAGAATATAGTCCAGGTTTCGAAGCCAACACAGCCTTCGACAACTGCTTCAACGCCCCGGCCAAACCAGGTCCAGGCATCCACACCGGTTCCAGCGCCCGCTCGGCCGAGTCCCGGTCAAGCAAGAGTCCAGACCAAACCCAGTGCGCCCGCAGCGTCAAAATCTAGCACAGCAAAGACAGTTTCAGCAAAACCCAGCGTACTGCTGAAGAATAACGGCACAAGTCAGCATACGTCACCAAAAGCATCACCAAGAGCTGCCAAAGAGCTGAGCCCATGGGACGCAAAAGTCAAAGATGTGATGGAAAATCTACACGGCATCGATGAGAACGCAGCACAGCAAATTTTGAACGAGGTCGTCATCAAGGGCGACGAAGTTCGGTGGGAAGATATCGCGGGCCTTGAGCAAGCGAAAACGTCGCTTAAGGAAACCGTGGTGTACCCTTTTTTGCGGCCTGATTTGTTCAGCGGCCTGAGAGAGCCTGCAAGAGGCATGCTTCTATTCGGGCCTCCTGGCACAGGCAAAACCATGCTGGCGAGAGCCGTGGCTACAGAGAGCCAGTCTACGTTTTTTTCCATTTCAGCATCATCTCTAACGTCCAAATTCCTCGGCGAGTCCGAAAAGCTTGTGCGGGCACTGTTCTACATGGCAAAGGCTTTTGCGCCTTCTATAATCTTTGTCGATGAGATTGACTCTCTGCTGTCACAGCGAAGTGATAGCGGTGAACACGAGGCGTCAAGGCGAATCAAGAACGAGTTCCTGGTCCAGTGGAGTAATCTACAGGCGGCAGCTGCCGGAAAAGAGCGTGGAAGTGACCTCGAGCGTGTCCTAGTCCTGGCGGCTACTAATTTGCCCTGGGGAATCGATGAGGCCGCTAGACGACGATTCGTTCGACGAACCTACATTCCTTTGCCGGAGCGAGAAACCAGAAAGGCACAGTTTTCGAAACTGCTGAGTCACCAGAAGCATGCGATCACTGCGTCAGATTTCGAGGAGCTTATGGACCTCACGGACGGATTCAGCGGTTCTGACATTACTGCACTAGCCAAGGACGCTGCCATGGGTCCACTCCGATCCCTAGGAGAAGCGCTGCTAACGACACCAACAGACCAGATAAGGTCCATGAGTATTCAGGACTTCAAGGCCAGTTTGCTAACCATCAGACCATCCGTGTCTAAGGAAGGCCTGAAAGCATTTGAGAACTGGGCAGCATTGTACGGTAGCTCCGGAGCCTAGCTCTATTTATTCTCTAGATTAATTAAACCTGTATGATCCCAGCAGGCGTCGTGTTTCAGCGTATTTTGAGTCTGCATTCATTTATTAGCTCGACTTGACAACTCGCCATGTAGCATGAGAGTGGTTTTGCTGCTGAATGGGCTCTTTGTTGTTCTCGCCATGTCTACTGGTGATGTCTTGAAGCGTTTGGAGAGCGTTGAGAGACTGGTAGACGGTGCCAATATCGAGATAGGCAGCAAACAGCGGTTTATGGCCGACGCAGCCAGCCGTGGAGGTGATTTGAATCTAGCTTCTCTGGAAGTGTGGGCAAAGGAGGCTGCAAAGACATTGAACATAGCGAAGATAATGCTCGAGACACTAACTGGAAGCACATGTGACTTGAAAGACCCCTTTGGAGATGCACTACAGTGCCATAGAGAGCCAGGCTCCAAGCGAGATAAACTAAACAATCGGATAAACAGTTTCCTCTCAGCGCCCCTCGGCAACATCAAGCGCGAGGCGCTCGAGGAAGTTCTTCATGAGATTGTGGTTCACGGCGACCCTGTGACGTGGGATGACATTTCTGGCCACGAGGAGGCGAAGAAGTCGTTGAGAGAGGCGGTTGTGTACCCTTTGCTGAGACCAGATCTGTTTTCTGGCCTCAGACAACCAAACACTGGCGTGCTGCTCTATGGACCTCCAGGAACGGGGAAGACCATGCTGGCGCGAGCAGTAGCCGAGGAGTCACAGGCCACGTTCTTCTCTGTTCACGCTGCAGTCCTGACATCAAAGTTCCTGGGAGACTCAGAAAAGCTTATCCAAGCTTTGTTCTACGCCGCTCGCAAAATGGCTCCGTCTGTGATATTCATCGATGAAATTGACTCCATTTTGTCGTCACGCAGCACCGACAGGAACGAAGTCTATCAGAAGGTGGTTTCCGAGTTTCTCACCCAGTGGAGTGCCATTCAGTCATCCGTGCCCGGGCGTTCACCGGCCCCGTCTGTTCTGGTTTTGGGCGCTACAAACCTTCCCTGGGCTCTCGATCATGCTGCTAGAAGACGGTTCTCCAAGCGTCAGTACATTGGGCTGCCCGATGACCAAACGCGAAGGGGGCAGCTCATGCACATGCTCAGTAATCAGAGCCATGAAGTAACGGCAGACCAGATTGACGAATTGGTTCTGCTCACACGAGGCTACAGCGGCTCTGACGTGGCAGCCTTAGTCAGAGACGCTGCAATGGGCCCTCTAAGGTCGCTTGGAGACAAGCTTCTCACAACGCCGAAAAGCAAGATACGCCCAATGAACTTTGATGATTTTGTGGACAGCCTGCGCAATACGCGGCCCACAGTAGACAGGGCGATTCTGCAGCAGTATGAAGACTGGGAGGTAACTTACGGGACCTCTCAAAGGGCCAGGAATTCATAGACATATCATTAAGCTTGGAAGCCAGACGGAGAATTGGGTATATAGATTTTGAACCTCAACTGACTTCTGTTCAACTTTTGTTCCTGATGTGGCCTGCGACCGTTTCAGTATTATCATTTCGGCCTGCGACCGTTGGATACACCTTGTCTCACTCAAAGACATGTCTTGCCCAAACCTTATTTCATAATCCCATCATTAATCATCATTCATCGCGCTCAGCCTTTACTGTTTATCTTCCAGCGGTGGCGTAGGCAGCCTGCTTCTGTCTTCTGGCGCCTGAACGCCCTTATCGGCACTGGCGGCCTCTTCCCTGAAGAAGAGCGGCTTCAAATTCTCCTCAATGTGCCTCAGAACTTTGCCGGAGTCGCTATCAAAGCCCAGTCTCTCCATCTGCGCAATGGTAGTGCCAACTTTGGTGGGCACCTCCACATCGATCTGGGCAGCAGTGTTCTCTAGCGGGACCAGACAGCCCAGATGGAAAAGGTCCTCCAGAATATGCTCGTTTCGTTTTCTGAGAGAGATGAAGGCTTGTAGCGTGTTGCGCAGCTGCTTGTACGCCTCCTGGGCCTCCTCCACGCTGTTGACGTTGGAGTCCTTCTTGACACTGAGAGTAACAACCTTTTGGACAAGATCCGCCACCTCCTCCGTGGGGATGGCTAGGCACTCCGATTCCAGCGCCCGCATGAAGTTGCAAAAGTTCTGTGCGTTCATGATTGCCTTTGTCTGAAGCTTTTCAGGGATGTGCCTCAGAAAGTAACGGTGTGCATTCTTGTACAGCCAGACGGTCTCGTATAGCTCGATCGTGATGTTTTCCAAGTGAGAGAAGGAGTCGATGAGCTCAAAGCTATCTCTGTAGTTTTGGCTGGTGATTCCTTTGAGAAGGTCGGCTATAGCGTCTTTGAGAAGCTGCGATGGGGTCATTTGCGGTTGCCGTTCCAGCTGCCTCTCAGTGATTAAACACCCCACGAATATCTTGGCCGTCCTGCTCTTCTCCCGCAACGACAGGTTCTGGAGAGCCTTGTAATCCCAGTCGGAGACGGCGCTTACCACTTCTTGCGGAATGTGTGTCCTGTAGGCATTATCGTGGATTCCAAATCGGCGTAGATTCTCATTGAACCGGTCAAACCAATACGTCCTAACTTCACAGCACTGCTTCCAGTCCTGCGTCACAAAGTGGTGGAGCTGGTACTTTTGCGTAATGTTCTCAAACGCTAGCGCTTTCGGAATACTGAGGGTTCTAGTCTCAGTCATCTGTTTGTGTGAAACATTGACTGGCGTGGGTAGAGGTTATATAGCGGGTGGCTGGCTTTCCACCGTGCTGGATCCCAAGCACCACTCCCCACTAGTGAGGCTGCATCAGCGCAGCTAAGGTATAAGCAGGTGGGCACACGCCAGCGCAGCATGATTCCAGCAAACTTTTAGGCGGTGTTATGTGTGTTTTGCATTGCGTGCGTATCTCCGTATAATATCGCTTAATCGGTACAAAAACGGCTAGCTGACAGCGCGTGGGCAAAATTATATGCACTAGTATAAGCCGTACCAGAGATTTGGGCTAATTGGTAGAGTTAAGGAGGCGATAAGCGATCGTGAACGTAGCTCGCACTACTGCTAGCACCGGGTTTGTGTCCTAGCGGGTTTCAGCTTGGCTGCTTTAATTTGCTGGGTCGAGCTATCATCGGCTTAAATGCAGGCCTGTAAGCGACTCGGCCTGTCCGCTGATTTCTCTTCTGTAGTGCGCCTCAACGAATACGTGTCTCTGGTTCAATGTCTCAGCCAGGCAGATTCAGTATCTATAGCGTGGTCTCAGGATGGTAAATGAAAAGCCGCAAGTGCGCCGCTCATCATGCGGTGAAAGCCGCTTGGCTGGAGGTTAACAGACGAGGCCGACCGAGCGGCCGTGTGATCACAGACAGGGAAGTATTGATTGGCCAATTTGTACGTCTGTCCATCCCGCGTCCTCGTTCTATCTCCATACCGAGTGACCTCATCGCGCCTGGGCTGCGTTCGTCACCAGTGCGGCTATCTCTGCACCGCCATCTCTACACCGCTATCTCTGTACTGTTGCATCTACACCGTCCCTGATTCATCTGACGGGCTCAGGTTCTGATTTGATCGTCCAGCTTTGAGAATTGATCTGGTCCTTGAGTGAAGAAATGATCGCCTTAAGCTCTACCTGACGTAAGGCCGAAGTTTCATAACAGAGTAAAAAAGAATGAGTACAAAAGAATACAGAATCTACCAACGCTTTAGAAGGCAACAGAACGCTAGTACAACTAAGATCTGGCGCTACCTTCATCTACCGTTGAACCCTAACCCACACGCATGGTTATCAATCGCATCCATCACGAAAATTTCACCCCATACAATGTCCAAGCGAGCGACTGAATCAGACGTACCCGAGGCCAAGAAGTTGCGGCCAGACGCCGAGCTCGCCATTGATGTGCCCGGATCCTTCTCGGAGCAAATTTTCGCGGAGGATTTCAAAGAGCAAGTGAGGACCTCTATCGCGGAGTCGGGACCATACAAACACGCCGTTATCAGGCCACTAATCAACGACGAGCTGCTCAGAAACGTCCGAAAGGAGATTTTGACGGAAATCCACTTCACAAAGAAAGAAACCGATATTTATAAGGTTCACCAAACGGGTGATCTCGCCAACTTGAGTGGACTAGACTCAGAGGAGCTGGGCCGTCTGTCCTCGCTGAACCAATTGAGAAATGCATTGTACTCACAGGAGTTCAGAGACTTTTTATCTTACGTATCGGGGGCCGGTCCTTTGTCGGGAATCAAGAAGGATTTGAGTATCAACGTTTACACCAAAGGTAGCCATCTCCTCACGCACGACGATGTGATTGGTTCAAGGCGAATATCATACATTCTGTACCTCCCAGACCCCGAGGAGGAATGGTTGCCAAGCTGGGGTGGTGCACTGAGACTATACCCGACCATCAAACCAAACATTCCCGCCGCCGATTGGACAAAGAGTCTGCCACCAGCCTGGAACCAACTTGCATTCTTCCAGGTCCAGCCAGGTCTGAGCTTCCACGACGTCGAAGAAGTCTACGTTGACAAGACTCGGCTTTCAATCTCTGGCTGGTTTCATATCCCGCAGCGAGGCGAACCGGGATTCAAAGAGGGTGAAGAAGAGGCTACAGAAGCTCTGAGTTCTCTGAAGCAGCTGGAGTCGAAAGAGGTGCAGGAGCTCGACTTTCCAAAGATTGTGTACGAGGAGCAAACCCCAGAAGCGGATGGGTTGACGGCAGACGACATTGCATATCTTTCAACGTTTCTGAACCCTAACCTGCTCAAAGACGAAACTCTAACCACACTCAACAGCAAGTTCATGGAGGAGTCCATGCTCATAATCAAGGACTTTCTGAACCCGTCATATGCATCTGAGGTCCGAGAAGCCATCGACGTCGACGACCTCGCGAAGGTGCCTCAGACTAGCGACGAAATCCGACAGCCATGGAAACTGGCACGACCTCCTCACAAGTTCAGATACATGTATCTCGACAATTCTTCAGAAAACGAGTCCAAGCTGGCAACTACAGACGACGTCAAAGCACACACTAAGCTACTAGAGCTGACGGCCATGTACAAGAGCCCTGCATTCAGAAAATGGCTGGCAAAAGCATCGTCACTAACACCAAACGGATCTTATACCCTCGCAAGACGGTTCCGGCCTGGTCAAGATTTCACTCTGGCCACCACTAATGCCCATGCCGCTGAGGACTGCGTTCTGGAGGGCACATTGAATCTGACCCCATCGAAGGGCTGGAACAGCGGGGAAATCGGTGGCTACGACATTTGCCTCTCGGTTGATGAAGACACCGCTGCCGACCCAGCCATCTATAGAGGCTCGTCCACAAACGAGGAAGAAGACGACCCAGTCTTGCTCACCAGCCAGGCCAGCTGGAACGTTTTCAACCTGATTATGCGAGACAGCGCCATTCTGCGGTTCGTCAAGTATGTCTCTCAGAATGCTCCTGGGAGCAGGTGGGACGTCTTCGGAGAGTGGTCAGTGGTGGCTGATGAAGAAGACAATGAGACAGAGTAGAAGATAAAGTAGAGTGTATATATTAACGAGAATCCATGATAGCTTCCGCTTCCTTGTTTGGAAGAGCTTTATCATCAGCTGTTGTGGCCAAAAACATATGCAAACTGTAGTGTAACCTGTATTAATATACTATTTTAACGAGCGTGTCCTCACAAGTAAGTCGAAACTTAGTTAGCCTCTCTGCTCTGTCGGTACTTGGCCTCCTGCTCGGACTGAAGAGCCTCGATTTCTGGCACCAGAGAGGCAAGGGTC
This sequence comes from Blastobotrys robertii, assembly GCA_030564385.1. NCBI lineage: Eukaryota > Fungi > Ascomycota > Dipodascomycetes > Dipodascales > Trichomonascaceae > Blastobotrys > Blastobotrys robertii. The sequence goes on from JAJLUQ010000018.1 coordinate 153,188, forward strand.
TCAGTAGCGGCCTTGTGGAAAGCAAGCTGGGCGGTGATCAGCTCCAGCAGGTTTCGCAGTGGCTCTGGGGTGTCTAGGACGTTCTTCATGACGCTGACGGCTTCCTCAGTGGCAGCGACGAATTCGTCCTCAGCGTGCTCAACCTCAGCTCGCACGGCAGCCTCTCGCTCTGGCTTGGCGTTCTTGGCCGAGGCCTTGACAGCGTCCAGGTTCAGTCGGGCGTTGTAGACGTTCTTTCGGGCCTTAGCGGCAAAGTTCAGGGAGGTGTTCAAAGTGGTGGCGAAAGCGGCGTTGAATCGGTTGACAATCAGCTGGTCCTGGGAAAGCCGGGCCTCTCCGATCTTCTCCTCGGCAACAGCGTACTTCTGCAAAGCAGAGGCCAGGGCCTCCGAGCTGTCGCTACCACCCAGGCTCTCGGAACCAGCAAGAGCGGCTCGGCCAAGGGCGTGGTTCAGAGTCTTTGGCTCCTTCTTGGATCCTGGACTGGTGAGGATGTTCTGAGCCTCAGCGGCGGTGGAAGCCTGCGACAGAGTGGTGACCTTCTCGGAGATGGTTCTGCTCAGGTCGACAAAAGACTCTCGCAGGTTTGGTGGGTAGTCGTAGCCCTCGTTCTCATACTGAGTGGTAACTTGGAGCAACTTCTGGTGGACGAGCTTCAAAGCGTCAATTCGTTTCTCGAGGTCCAGGTATTCCTGTGGGAGTTCGGTCTTGTTAGCTATGAGCGAAACGCCACTGAAGCTACCAGCACGCCAGACAGACAGACACGAGCCATGCTGACTGGGTCTGCTCAACACTGCGGTACACAATCGTAGATTGCTTGCCGTTATATAGCACCCGATCGACCGTGGCGATGGTTTGGATGTAATGGTTCGTATTCATGTTTGCCACAATCAGGGTCCATCAATTGCAACAGTCTGTCTGACTGCATTCAATCAATACCGTTGCCATTCAAGCGCCAACTCAACCAAGCCCATCACAAAAGTCTTATCTCAAGCGCCGATGCTAGCGTGTCGCGATGCGCTACTTACCTTCTCCTCAACATTGCCCAGCTTCTCGTTAATCATCTGCTGAGTTCGCTTAGCAAAGGGGGTGATCGTGGAGCCCAGGCCAGAGACCTGACCCTGCAGCGACTGGAAGGCATTGCCAAAGTTGAAGCTCATTGTATATGTGTATAGAGGTGTGTGAAGCAACAGAGGAATGCTAGGCGCGGGCGCGCGCCCTCATCACGGCATCGCTGGAACCAGGCGGTGCTAACTGTCGCACAATAAAATTCGCGTATAGAAATCACGCGAGAGAACGCTAGAGACTAGTGTAAGTAACGGCTGAATGAATTTACGAAATGTAAGCGTAATACGCGGTGGCTGCTTGGGTGTTATATCGTCTACAGCGAGACCCTTGTTTAGATAACACTTTCACGGTGATCGCCAAAAACTACTTGCTCACACCGATTGTGGCGACCTGAAGATCAATGACATGAATGACTGTACTTCTAGCTCTGGCCACGAACGAGTCTGTACGCACTAGCAGCGGGGCATGTTCATCGCTGGATATGCTCGTTGACGAAACGAATATGAAATACAGCGATATCAGGCAGCAACGTGCCGAACTGCAATGGAGATGAAAGCTAATCAGATAGAGACCACATCAGCTATGATTTATTCCATCTCATAACACCTGCAAGCACATGATCCAGCTGACATCGTGAGGCATGCGCCGCCTCACGTGCGGCGTGTGTCAATAATTAGCTCATTTGGGCCCCGACTAGGGCTCAGCCTCAATGTGCAGTCAGGCGGCCAAACTCCACACAGGCTATCCCTCGCATCGAGTGCGCGTATCTTGCCTATGTCCCCTGCATCCTTACTTCCGAGTACATTCGCTGTGACTTTTGAGCGATTACTGCGCTCCAACAGTAATGTTAGTATCACATGCAGCACGACAGCATCGAATAAGGTTCAAACATTACGCAATTGAGTTCGCCTCGTTCAAGTACTTCGGTAGATGACGAAAGTCTTATTTTTCTAGAGATAGATGACTGTAACGTGTTGCACTATAAGCACCGCACTACATATACATTGGCCACGAGTCATATTGACGGGTATGAAGCCGAATGGTATATCATACATGGTGTATTTGAAGTCTCATGAAAAAAAAAAAGAGTCCAAAAACGGCCTCTATGCAAGTATTCAGGTCTACTTTAAGTCAACTTCATCTTAGGAGAACCTGCCTCCCTCCCTCAGAAAGTGGGAAAGTAGAAGACCCCACGCAGATAACAACCTTACCTTGTGATGGAAGTGGCAACATAGTGCCGGCTGGCGCGGCTGGTTCGTGAGATACATGGAACTCAGTCTCTTCGGATCGGAACCATAAGTGGCTACAGCAGCTTCAATGGCTCCTTGCGAACCGCTTTGAAACCTTGACACACTTACACAGAGAACGGGATCAAACAGGGCTCAACATTCGTTAGCTAGGCGACCGACAATTGGGAGGAAAGAATCAAGGAACGAAAGCCGGACAAAAGCGCGTTCAAAAATGAGGAATAACATGTGTGTTCAGCTTCGATCTCCTATCCGTTGCCGTTACGGTTGAGCCTGGCGAACTTTCGCAGCCAAAGATACAGGCTCGCAATGTGCTGGCTCCTCTGCTTGATGGTCTGCTGCATCTATCGGCGCCGGCACGAGTCGCTCCTGAAGTGCGCTATCTCGGAAATCCATCATGTACATGAGTACAATCCTTCTCTGGCTCGCCTTTAAGAAGTCGTAACCACTGCCATTGTTGGACCATTTCTCAATCGTCATGCATCCGCGGACTGGACCACCGTCTCTAGTGCTATTCAGATAGTCTACAGAGGCGGCAGCCCGGTAGAACTGAAATCTCGAGCCGGACACATGTACTCCATGTACAACGACATCATCATCCGAATCAGCTCTAGTCCGGAAAAGCTGGTGGCATGCTAAAAACAGATTGCAACGCATTTCGTCAGTCTGGTTAGACAAGTTCGCCAGGGTGAAATGAAATATTACCGGCACTCTCCCAGAGCTGAACCCGGCAGCCAGTGACACCTGGCTAGAATACTCAAGTCCTTCAACCTTGGCTGATATTTCGAATGACTCCCCGAAGTCTTCAACTACCTCGAAACCGATCGCGTCGACAAATGTGCGCTGAAACTCGGAATGCAAAGCATCAACACGATCACCGCCGTCATAGCCAGCTGACAATCTTACTTCTTGCACCTGTCGCAATTTGGAGAGTGGTACAATAAAAGTACTAAGATTTGGAAATCCAGACCTGTTCCACGGTGTTTGTAGGATCTCATAGTCGAGTTTTTCAGGCAGCAATGGCGCTGTCCTACCAAAATTGAAGCCTAAAACGTCTCGAGAAGGGCACTCCTTGACACCCGGCATCCAATTACTGCATATGAGATCTTTCTGGTTCTCGAGAGTCAACGAAGTAAGAGGATGCGATTTTTGTGGCTGCAAGAGGCTGTCCTGCGGCTTGGACTTGATTTCGTTTTTCCAGCTGATCAACATTTTCAGAATCTGCGATCTCTCGTAGGCCTTTCCGAACGCATAACCAATGTTGTATCCTTCCGGCTGCCAAAGCTTGACTACCATTTCTTCGCAGCCTGGGTCGCCCGTCAGAGTGTTCTCCAGGTACTTGGCTGAGGTCATAGCCTCATAGAATGAAAAGAACGGACCGTAAGAACTGACCCCACGGACGATAATGGGTCCCTGCAGGTCTTTCCTCGTGCGATGTACTTGATGGCAGGCTAGGAATAGCCGGGATAGCATATCATGCCTCCTCCAATGATAATCTCCAGAAGGCCTGGCAGCCCTGGCGAACATGCAGAAATCAAATATAATGGGAATGGCTCCAGTTTCCATTCCTATCGCATACGAGGCCATATGAGATAGGTCAAACCCGTCAACGCATGCCGATATTTCGTAGCACCTTTCAAAATCAGGAAAGTAACGTCGACGGAATCCAGCAGCTTCCAGTAGGTAAATGCGAAAGAGAGAGCTGTAATCTTCCAGCAGACATCGATCGTTGTTTTCACTAGACTTTGAAATCGCTTCCGCTCGTTGGAATTGGCGTAGTGCTACGCGGTACGGGCCAAACCGCTCAAAGTCAGAAGCCTCCTCCAGATCTTGAGATCCTACCGGGAACTCGCTGTCAAGCTCTTCCAGTAGCAATTCTTTCCTTATGTCAGACTCCAAGTTTGATATTGGCGGCATAGCAATCCTGGTTCCACGCTGTAGCGAGATTTTGAAATGGTCCAAGTTTTCCGTAATCAGTTTGTAAGGGTCTCCGATGACATGCTCATCGTAGAGCTCTTCCCATGGCCTCTTGTCTGCACTGTGGGAGGAAGATTCCAGTACGGTACTGTACGGCGGAAGAGGCGATTTACCGTACAGACTTCTCCTTAGCAAGTGGCGCGCCGAAGTCAACACGTATTGCATGCTGAGAAACGACATGGGGTGAGAGATGAGTTTCTGATAGAGACTAAAACGCCCCCACGGCGCAACTCAATTTAATTTGAAAGTGGAACAAATATGCACGGTATCCCGGTAATTAACTCAAACGCAAAATACACGTACACCAGAAACCAACGATCAACGATATGACATGCATGTTGAGCTCAAGCTGGCCATTTGCCGTGTGACAATATGCATGGCAAGTCCTCAAAATGTTTCGGAAGATTGTAATATTCCTGGTCAACATTTCTTTTCCGGCCTCTGTTGTTTGATTTCCCTCCTCGTGGGTTAGGGCGCTGTGTCACTCAATACCCATGCTGCTGCCCAGGTTACATTTTTATGGAGGCAAATGCTTCAGTGGATGGAACTACGTTGAAGTTCTCTAGAGACTCCAGAGTATTAATCTGTTTCAACCCCATATTGTTGGTTCTTCTTCTGCCTGAGCTTTCCAGAATTCCGAGGAAAATAAATCTACAAGTGCGGCGACATTGAGACATCCCTGCGTGCGGCGCTAATCGCCATGCGATCAATATGATGATGACGATAACCTATTTTAGTACGTTTAAGCTCTGTGCCTATGGCGTTACTGAGTACTACCTAATTGCTAGCGATCGCATTTCTTGGGAGACTGTATCCGGAAGCTGGATACGACCAATATATGCGAATCCTAAGCCATGGTACAAGCATATCTGATTCGAATGACATGTCTCTTCAGGAGGTATACTAGGGTGACGACCGGGTTTGTTGAAATGTTACTACCCAGTCATCATATAATCAACATCGCCACTATCAACACCTCCAATGCTGAAAACTTCGGCCAAAACCATGGCGTGGACCTTCAGCCAAGCTCCAAACCTCAAAAAGTTGTATATGCCCATTTCTGATTCACCACCTAAAGCCGATTCAGGCGACGACTTGAAACCCACTCTGCAATTGAAGACGAACCTCCAAGATGTCACCAGGAGAAAGATGTACTTGGACTATATCGATCAGCGATGTCTGCAATTAGAGGATGTGATCAGAAGAACCCTCTCACCGAAAGAGATTCAGAAGTTCCAAAGCATCTCCCACAAAATGGGATTTACAGAGTACTATCTCGGATTGATCAAAATCTCTGACCAACTACCACGATCAATCATTGAGGATAGCTCCTTCTGATGGATTCACAGATTCACAATCTAAGAATTCAAAGGCGCTGGAGCTACTGAAACGACTCACGTGCGTGGCTGAACCTACACTAAAAGATGAATTCTGCAAGAACCTGCGAACGTGTTCATTTGAAATCATCGACAACGTTGAGGTCCCGCCTGGTCTAGGAGAGTTCGCACGTCTTACCGGCTTTGACGAGGTCGTCAGTGACCCTAGTCTGTACCAGTCTTTATGCAACACCGAAGCGGAGAAGAATTTGCTGCAGGATATGGTGACAATAGACCAATTCAATGAAGAGCTCGGGGAGTGGCCGGTTCAGGATTATAACATGCAATTTCTCAGAATGGCGTTTCCATTGGCGAAGCACCAACTGGAGGGGCCGTACAAACGTCAGCCTCTAAACCGGAATGACGGCCAGGGTCGTCATCCAATCGGACCCCAAGGGCTCAAAGTTAACATCGTGAGTAGGTTCCGTGATCGAGTGTTTCTATTCACTGAAATCAATAGACCATGGAAAAACCCACCTACACTCAGCAGCGAAACAGCAATGACTGAAATGCGCCTCCAGGCTCTAAGTATTGTCGCACACTTCAGACTGAGTGACTTCTTTGGCTGTCGTACGACGCATCTCTACGCCATCCGGTCTATCGGTCTGGTGAACACCTTTTTCAGGATAGATGTTGATTTCTTGGCCTGGCAAGCACTCATCGCGGGCAAACTTCCTGCTCCTAACGCTGGCACACCGGTCTTGACTCTCCGCCCATACCCAAATGTACTGAGCTGCTCAGACAGAAGGCTGAGAAAGGAGAATATCCAAGTTGTATTCTCAATTGTTAGAACTTTGATCGACCTCTATCAATTGCCCAGGGAATATAGCGTCTCACAAAAATGGCCCAGGGAACGTTGATATCACCTGTCTAGTTCAAATTGCTTTGCTACACCTCAGCAGTGCCGTAGAAACTGGCATGTCAGTTGGGCATAGCAAAGCCAGATTAGTGCATGTATCGCTTCAATACTTCGCCTGTCAGCGCCTCATGTAGATATTCCGGGCACCGTTCGAGGAGGTAGTCAGTAGCATTTCCTCGCGCAATAATTTAGCGCTTTTGGAATATTTTCTTCACCGATAGAATGTTGGTAGCTCAACTGTTAGAATCAAGCTGCCGTAGAATCCGTGGAGTTGTTCGACGGGAAGCCTTCACTACCGGGTAAGCTGCCCTGTTTACTGGGAACAGAAGCGTTTTTGGCCGCGCGCTTGTTTAGACAACATCGTGAGGCGAGCGCCGCCTCGCGTGCGGCGTGAGTCAATGATTGGCTTACTTGGGCCCCCGCCGAGGACTTCGCTCTACTATGTAGTCAGTCGACCAAACCCCATACAGTTTGTCTCATTGGTGTCATAGACTTGCATAACACGGTCACTGGCCGATACTCGTATCCCCTCGCATTGCGTGCGCGTATGTTGGATATTGTCCCCTGCGTCTTCGCTTCAGAGTATACATTCGCTGTGAATACCAAACGAAGACTCCGCTCCATCAGAAGTGTTGCAGGACGACAGCCTCGAATTCATTTCAAGTATTATCGCCGACGGTGCATCGAAGCTCGATGCATCGCTGGCCGTTGAAGCTAAAATTTAGTCTGCATGCATGGATACGGCGCGATACCGAGCAACATCGAGCGGCGCTATAGGACCAGTGCATTTTCAGTTGGACAATGTCCCAAGGCCATCACCAAACCACTACACCGCCAAAGCTAGCTATGGTAATGGCCACGTGACGGTTCTGTAGTGCTCCGTAACATGCTAGGCTTTACAACGGTGAAATGTTCGTACTGTGCTCTCCTGCTTTTCACGCACTTGGCGCCTCAATTGGGTGATTTCCAGGGGTAATGCAAGTACCAAAACCCCGACGGCTGGTCTGCAATGCACTTAGCCAGAAAACGTGGTGCGAGTTCGCTGAACACTGCCAATCACGCAATGGCGATATGAATACGTTAGCTTAGAAGGTTCCTCGTTGTGTTTTTGTGTTTATGGCCTCATTTTACCCGGTGAAAGCGCATAGAGTTAGCTTCTCTGACGTTACCAGGGCCTAGAACCTGTCACCCATGTCTAAGACAGCGTACCTACCTAATTATGCTTATTGTCAGTGCACAGTATATTTAGCGCTAACGCCTTGTTGTGGGCCGCTCAAATTGCCACAAGACAGCTATAACCTTAAGGTTATAGCTGATAGAACACGGATGCTAGTTTTGTCTATGAAGTGTCCCGAGACGTGCTCAGATATACGGCGCTGGGGCCCCACAGTGGGTTGCGCTGCATATGTATAGCTGACCAGCCTGCGCAGACTGACGTTGCGATTATTAACTGAAACTCCTTAGGCTGGCCGGTCCCTGGTCAACAAACCCAGTCACCTAGCAGCTGTGAAACCCTGCCGAGACCCTTACCCCTGGAAGACAGGTGAAACAGCGCGTGTCGGCAACCGTATCAGGGTGTTTATATCGTGAAATCAGATTGAGTTGTCGGCTGAGAATTTGATCCTCATCACACAACAGTGAGGATAAAGACGGACGCCGGCCAACACAAGGAATCAAACTCACTGGAGAACCGACAGCGGAAGGACGGCGCTAAGCAATAAGTATACCAATCTGGTGCCGTGGTGCTCGCTTAGCGGTTATGGACGAAAACGCCCTTGAGGACATTAGCATTGGAACCTCTCGATTCCCCTGCACTATCCAGCTCTTCCCGAACTGCAATATCTCTCAGCAATACACCAACGGTGAATTCGAAGCTCGCTACGTCAAGCAACTCACGACCCGTTTTTCCACGGCTACCGCAGTCAAGCACAATGATCTTCTCAACAAGGTTCTCCACTCAGAGGGCACGCCAGACACTGAGCATGCCCTAAAAAGCATCTATGAGTGTCTGCAGATGATTTATAAGGCGGAAGAGCGTGAGGTCATGCTCAAGACAAACTTTACAACATGCAATCCGCTTCCACGAGACAAGCACTACGCGGACTATCTATTTTGCATTCCGTCTCCACTAACGATACAGCCTGAGAAGCCCAAGGCGGCGGTCGGGCCACGCGGCCCGCCGCCCAGCCTTCCGCTGCCGCCGCTGCCGAAGCAGAAGGAGCGGGAGCGGTCCAACTCCGCCGCCAACTCCACGTTTTTGCATCACCAGACCTTTGACAGCGACAACGAGGTCAAGTGCATCTGTCCCATTCTGGTGAAGGACCCTGACGAGGAGCTCAAGGCCGCGTTCGAGGCGTACATGAAGAACGACAGCAGCGATCTTGACTACAAATGGTCGTGTCTCATGCAGGAGGCCGTTAAGTTCATGCACCAGGAACTGTGTTCGCGAGTGATTATCACCGACGGCAAGGACTGGCTGCTGCTAGAGCTGGCGAGCGTTGAAATGACCTTCAACCAGTATAACGCCCGAATAATATGGAAGAACGCTGATACCGATAAAGATTTGGTCAAACACGCGGCTGCATTTGTCTGTTTTGAGGGAACCAGCGACAGCCAGCGAACTAGCATAAACATTGACACGATTCGAAAGCTATTGGACACCAATAGAGAAGACGTCATTTCAAGGATAAAGTACAGACACTTGCCGTCGTTTGAGGACAAGAGACTACGAAACCTCGTTCCGTACGGTGAGCAGGTCGACGTCGGTCGGGCCATTCCCTCGTTTGAGGGCAATTTTACAAAACGTGCCAGCAGCACCTTGGCAGGTATTGTTCTGGTTAACGAGCGAAACAATTACATTTTGGATTATTTGTACGACCTGGAATCGCCTCCACGAACAGTCCTCATCGAAGGCGGGCTGCCAACCGGTGATTACACTCGAGTGCGGGTGATTCAAATGCCCGGAGGCTCTTCTGCGTCCAAGCTTCTTGAAAAAGTCTACGACCAAGACTGGTACAGCGAGACCTTATTCCACCCAAAAGACTATGCTGCCCGAAGCTACACTGTCGCCCAGAACGTGATTGCTGAGATTAAGGCATACTCCAACCTCCTCAACGTCCAAGGCGCTATCGTTCCTTACTTTTACGGTGCCATCAAAACTAATCCATTCTTTCAGCATGGCCGACGGTCGCCAGGTATCCTACTTGAATTCCTTGGCAGCTCCTACATTTCTCTTAACAAATGGGCCAGCGCGAGCTCGATGAGCTCGGCCTGGAAGCAAGCTGGTAAGGCTTCTGATTTATACAAGATTCTAGCCACGCTGCGGCAGTCCGTCATCGCCGCTATCGACACTATCCACAACTATGGTGTCGTACATGGCGACATGAACCTCAACAATGTGATGGTCCACAAAGACATCGCCAAGTTCAGCGTTGTCCTTGTGGGGTTCTCGTGGTCCACGCTTCATCAGGACGTGGACCAGGAGACGTGGGCCCAGCTGGTGCACAATGAGAACAGACGCTTTGTGGAGGAGTGGCACGCTAAAATCGATTCAAAGTTCCGGTTCTGATTGCCCAACAAATCAAGACCCAGACTCTGTGCTGATAACTAGCCTATCAGTTAACGACTATTACGAATTCTTAATCTAGACCGCTGTATTGTTATAATATATAGGTTGCCATATAATTTTGTACCAGAAAATATCGGTGCGCGCTTTGCCACAACCGACTTGACGCTAGTAGAACTCCGCACAGCACAATGAGCCAGACACTCAAACTCTACAAGGACCTGTTGCGATATTCTTCCCGGCTCGCTGGATACAACTTCCGACAGTATGCTATTCGAAGGACGCGTGACGGTTTCCTGGCCAACCGAAACCTCCAGGGCGAGCAGCTAGAGGCAGCCATCAAGTATGGAGAGCAAGAGCTGGAGGTCCTGAAACGGCAATCCGCTATTTCCCAGATGTACAAGCGGGATAGATTGGTGGTGGAGTAGAACCATGGGCGAATCAACTCAGGCGAACCGAATACGGACTGGCAAAGAGCGAGCTTTGCGAATACGGACAGAGCGAGCTATAAGGACCACGACCGTTCCGCATCAACTCACACACGCATGGAGACATAAGACTGTACAGTAACGAATACATGACTAGACTTTGATTGGCGTAGTTTGCAGCGGGCCAATTCCAGTCAGATTTGGCAACTTTGGTGAGGAAAAACTGTACAATGACTTTGATATCTACAAATGTCAACTATGAACGGCTGACTATTTTTGACCAGGCTTGTGTTCTGGGCATTAGGCACTTCTTAGCACTTCTTCCGGTCTTGCTGGTGCTTAGAAGTTATAGTAAGTATTCGTTACGTCCACGACCTTCTTACCCCGGGACGCGGCCACGTCGGCAATCAGCGTCTGCTTGCCAGCCAGGGCCTCGATTACACCCTTGGCGACGTTCATTGGGTTTCTGGATCTTCCGACGTTTCCGACCAGATCTTTGATTCCGGCGCACTTGGCAATCTCATAAATAACGTGGTTGACCCGCAGACCGGATCCTGGTGGCGCCGAACGCAGCTGAATCAGCACCGAGTGGTATTTGTGGTCAATGTTGCCGTAAACCGTTCGGTCCTCGAATCGCGGAATGTATACTAGGTTTTTGATGGCGTTCCAGTGTGCCTGAGCGAGAGCCTTGGATGGCTGGCCGGCGTTCTTGCCCTCGCCAATGCCAATATGTCCGTTTCTGTCGCCAACGATGGCGAGACTATAGAAGCTGGGCTGCTTGCCCTTTCGCGTCATGTTGACGACTCGTTTTCGTGTGATTTCTCGAACAGTGAGAGACTTGATGAAGCTGGCCGACAGACCCGTCAGCTGCTCTAGCTTGGTGATGTTGACTCCGGTCAGGTTTCGGCCAGTGAACTCGTCTGGAACGAGAGAGACTCCTGGTGGGACCATGGCCGGCACTGGCTGCCATGGTTTGGACTTGTCGACCCATTCGTGCTTTGGATAGTCAAGCAGCTGGTCGTATTTGGCGAAATCATCAACATAAATAGGACCGAACTCGACACCGTTGGGGTTCTCCTTCAAGTTCTTCATCATTTCCGGGGTGACAGAGGCCTCCGCAGCCAAAATCGACTTGATAAGCGCCGGCGGATAGTATTTCTTGAGTTCTTCCAGATGCTTATCTCGCTCTTCTTTCAGCGAAGGCTTAGCCCCCGATTGAGCAGTAGAGTTCCATCGTAGGCTCAGGGTGCCCACCCGGCCTCGAAGTGCCCTTAGTGCGTTCATATGTGATTGATTTGTGTCGCGAAATTTTTCTCCCAACACCTATATCGCGATGGCTAGCATAGAGTGAGTGAAAGACGAGGGACCCTTTTCTTAATGCGTGGTATTACGGGACTGGTTAGGAATAGCTGTTTGGCGTTGTTTCTGATCAGCCCAGGTGGAAGAGTGTGCGTGGACTGAAAAGTTGGCTAAGCGCTGAATCGTCTGAGATGAAAATTTCAAGCTGCCACTACTGAGAAAACCAAAGATGACTTCAAATTGACTCGCTAAACGTGCTTCATCCATGTCCACTAAGATTTGAGTACCAGCTGAGATGTTGAAAGAATGGCGGTGAGATCTTGATCTCGCGGCGTATCTTGAAATTTCGACTGGTGATCTGGAGTCTCACGCAAGTTTGATTTAGGGCAGGGTATAGTAATGTTGCAAGGGCAATCTGACACCGTTGATATGTGTACTGGCTGCTTTGACTCGATGAATAGATCTTGTCTTTGAAGCTGTTGTCCCTCCAGTCCGCACTCATTATCTCCGGTTTGTGATTAGAACTCGTCTAACAAAGCTTCCAGACCCCTCCTGGGTTCAAAAAGGCCTCGGCAAAGATCGACGCTACCCGGCCAAAGTCCTCCAAGGAGCTGTGGTTGATCCAAGTTCCTTCTGGTCTTGACCTCTCCAAAGTCAAATCCATTCCGCTCGACAAGCTGTTAGAACAGAACGGAAAAACATTCAAAGTCACTGAACAGCCAGAAAAGAGTAACCTGCATGTGCTGACGCACGCAAAGTCCTCTGGCCCTGGCCACATGGTCTCCAGCAAGCCGATCTCGCGAAGCTTCAAAATCTCACAGTCATTAACCGTCCCCAGCATAGAGTTCGATAAGGTCGTTGTCCCCAAGCCCAAGGTTGAGCAAATGGACGGCCTGCGCACAAGACATTACGCCACGGGATACTACCCCGAGGCCACTGATGCTCCGGTAAAGGCTCCGAAGAAAGAGAAGAGCGACAAGAACACTGACTCTCCGAGCAAGGAGGAGAAGAAGCGAAAGAAGAAGCGGGAATCCACTGCCGACGAGAGCAAGAAGAAGAAACAAAAGAATAAATAACTAATCAACATGCAAATCGAGAACCTGCGTTTTATGCTGGTCCAAGCTTTTTTCAACGTACTTGACCTTCCCCGCCTTGTCAACGAGGATTATCGTCTGCGTGCGTGTACCGTACTGGCCGAGCTTCGTTGTCAGCTTTGGAATGAATATGCTCTTTCGCAAATTGTTGTCAAAGTCTTGAGGTGATTTGAGCGGAGGGAGGTCGCGAGGAAACGTGTCTCTGGACAACACCTCAAGCAGCCTCTCTACCAATACTTCCTCGCTCCAATTACCTACTACCGATGCATCCAGGACATGATTTAACGCAGCCTCTCCTAGGCTCGTCTTCACCCAGGGGTCAGTTTCCGGCGCGGGGCTATTGGATACCGCAAACGACACCTTCATGTCCAGGCTTTTGTAGTTTTTGCTATTCGAAAACAGCCTCAAGCCTTCACCTTTGGCCTGTGGGTCCAGTACTCCGCAAATCATACTGAAAGCCCCGACCTTATCGTAGTAGGCCCTGGCCTTGTCTATCCAGTCTAGGGTATCGTCTTCACAGGACAAGAAGTCCTTGGGCAGCAACCCTCGCGATATCTCGCCTATAGAGTTCTCGCCGCCGTACTGTCTGACGTTTAACAGCGTGGCGAACCTGAAGGGCTTGCCTGGCTTCACGCCTATCCAGGTTCCATGCTCATCGCGCTGCAGGTCCACAGGGCCCACCACGCCGTTGCCCCACCGCTTCACCAGGGCGGTTGGCCGCTCAAAGAACTCATCCCGGTTGTTGAGGATCACAATAGGGCTTGTTAGCAGGGAGCGCTAGCGGTACTCACTATTCGGGGTGTTTGAAGGAGACAACCAGGAGACACATGCGCGCACGGTGGACATGAGGTCCATTAAATAGTGCGGAGTCACTCCTCCCAACGGTTGGCTGCTGCTTACGGTAAGATCATGTGCTGACATCAATACGGGCTACAACTGTAGTTCAATGCATTTTTATTCTGTTAGTACCAAGCGTCCAAACACGAGCCGGCAAAAAAGCCCTTTTGTGAGATGAATGCACGGCTAGACCTCATAATCCTTCAGCACACCCCGCATGTGCGTATTGGTGATCTTACCCCTCCTCGGCTTCTTCTGCTTCCTTGCCTCCGACGTCTTGACATTTTTCTTCACCGTCGCCGGATCTACAGACGTTGGCTTCAGTCCTGCTTTCTCTAGATGTCCCGGTAGGTCGCTGCTCGCTGGCACCTTTGCCTTATCCCACATGCTCATGAAGGCCGAATCGATACCGCCAATCTTGCCACCCATGTTGGCCCATACGTACCGCGGAGAGTTTTCCTTCTTCGTCCTCAGCACAATGATGTCTTGCGACTTTTCCAGTTGCTCCAGCGCCGCCAGACAGCCGTTCCAACCATCCTTTAGCTGTTTCACTGGCACTCCCTGGAACGAGCTGAGCGATCTCAGATACTTGAGAAGGTCCTGTGCAGAGTAAATGTTGTAGATCGAGACATACTCAAACGTTTCCTCCTTCTCATTGACTCTGATCCGATCAATGTTCTTCAACAAGGAAATTAAAGGCTGAACGGGGAAATTCAGGTGCCTCTCGAGCTCTTTGAACTTCACGGCGCCATCGTGTTGCTTAATATAGTCCACGGCGTGAACAAGCCTAGTCGAGTTGTGATTACCAATACCAGTGGACTTGGGCTGCGAGTATACGATATTGCTCTTCTTGGGGGAGCTGTAGTTGGGCGTGTCCAGCGGCCGCTTCTTGGGGACTTCCTCTATCACACGCTTCTGGACAACAGGCGCATTCCTGACCTTGTTCTTAAACGAATTTAGCTGGTCGTTCAAGGATGACATGGCGAGGTTTTAACATAACAGTCCAGGCCTTTAACAAGCGCGCGCTTCCGGGTAACCCTCAACTATAAAAGAATTTGATTTTCTTCCCACTTAGCATCGCTTCTCTTTGAACAAACTACTGGTTTAGCTTTTGCACTCAGTTTGGAATGAGAGGGGCGTCAGAATAGACCACGCGGCTCTGCCGTAGTCAATCTTAAAACCATCGCTTTGAGGCGCCGCTTTGCTGGCGCCCATGACTCGGTGATGACCTAGGTTATGATACATTTACCTGCCAGTGCAGCGAGCATTGCTCGCTCTACTCGCGGGCTTTCAAGGGATTAGTAGGATATGTAGGGCATGTGTACTAGCACTTTCTCAATTGACTGGTGTATTCACGGATAAATTTCGAAAGAGAATTTTGCGTGAGAGAGTCACGTGACCAGTGCCGGAGAGTGCTGTGATGGGTGGTTGAACTCAATGCTTGAACTAGCGCTCGAGACCAGCCCGCTTGAGCTCAGCGGGGCTCACTTCAATGTCAAGACCAATAGGTCTTAAATTGGTGTCAAATAGCTATGGATGTGGTTACTACAGGTAACATGTTAGTTGGACGGGCCCTGAACGAGGACGCGCTATAACGACTCATCATATAAGTGTTAAATTACCCCTATGAGGGCTACACTCACCAGTACTACTGGATTTGCGGCTGCACCTGGCTACCGCGAGCGTGACCATGCGCCTACAGCCGAACATGGTGAGGTATTCAGGGTTTAATTCTTTTCATTACAGTTCAGTTTCCGTCTTGACGGCTCGGCTGGGGAAAACGAGGCGCGCATGATTGGAGATGAAGTTCGAAAGTACCTTGGCGGAGTGGATATGGTTCAGCTCTGGACAAAGAGATCCTCAGGGTCGTGGTGATAGGTGATCAAGGGCAAAATGGGTCTAGCCGCGGAGGTTTGTTTGAGGCTGGGGCTCCAGAGGAGATTCAACAGAACAAAGCTAGGGCTAAGTGTGAACGAAAAGAGTGTGAAGAGCTGCCATCATATGCCACTTTATATCCCGCCAGTGACTTAGGCATATAGGCTTTACATTCTTAGGACTATACTTGCATACACACTCTACGTGAAGCACAATTCGGACAGTGATTTCACACGCCGCACCAACGTCGCGCTTGGCAACGGTCAAACTTGGCAAGGACGCGCGATGAAATGACCGAAATACGTGGTAGCTTGCAGGGTGATCCAGGGCCACTTCGTTATATGATACGAGTGCCTTAGTCGCTCACCAGACGGCAAATCGCTCAACGCCAGATATGTACATACAAACAAGAGAGATGAGGCGCGTGCGCTGACTTGCTGATGTCTCACTGCCCTGCGTCAAACAGTCTAGCAATATACTGCCCCTCAGCTGCTCGCCACCCCGCCTTGTGCGAGCTTTCCCTCTCCAATGATTCCTCGACCAAATCGCATACGCACTCAGTGCGAAGAGGTTGCCGTTAAGCAGGTGGCGGCGGCCCGGAGGCTAGCAGAGCTCAAGGAGCGTCAGCGCCGCGAACAGAGCGCTAAGCGCCAGCTTCCTCCAGCGCCACAGTATCCAGCAGCGCCACAGGGCTCCAGTCCTGATTACTATGCGGGAAGGGGCCAACAGGAATTCCAGAGCACGGCGGAGACTCTCGTGCAGATGTTTCCGGCGCTGGACAGAGAGGTTGTGATTGATGTGCTAAGGAATCGAGAGGGCCGGTTGGAGCCAGCCGTGGACGTTTGCCTAGCGCTCGTGGAGTCTGAGGACAGTTTCACAAGGTAATCTTGGCTTTACAGCATGACTTCGCCCTCACATGTTTACTGGTGCCGTCATTACGCAAACCTCATGTCGACCTATACTGAAATCAGTTGCGGCTATTCAACCGTGTTCAATTACTTGCAATTATTTCGATCATCGCTGAATTAACGAGTTGGCTGACGTCAGGGCCAACACTCTCCCAGTGGCTTTGTTGTACGGCCTTGTGAACTAATCCGTTCCATACGTCTAGTTATAATCTATATCAAGTAAGCTAGGAAGTTGCTTCGCTGCCCGCTCTGGTTGATCGTGGACCTCCAGTCGGTCGCACATGCGCCAACATGCACCGGCCAGTTTACAGTAAAGGCTCTTATACGCGCGAGTACGTTATAATGACTATTAATATATGCTATGCTAGCTGCATGATCATGTAGCCCAATACTAGTTTGTGAACGTGACGTACAAATATGTATGGCCATCGATCGTTAAAATTTTTATTTTGACGCTGTAGTGCAGTTCAGGAGCATGAAGTTACGCTGAATATTTGAGTCATCTTTGTGAAGCCAGTTTTCACGCTTCACATCATTTTATGGTTCGAGTAACGCCGAGAGTGCGCCTGCGCTGAGTCACGTGGAAAGTGGAGACCACGCGACAGCTGCGACAGGACGCGTCTGTCCAGCTACCAAGGATACGGAAGATGATCATTTTCGTCAATTCAGAAACTTGTATACCTAGAACATGAGCAGAAGGAAGACTTTGAATATGAGACTAATTAACTCGATCATAACCGCGGTAGCTATAGGCACCTTGAATTTGACGGCACTAGCTGTTACTCCGTGCAATGAAGACTACTTTAGGCGCAACAATTTTTCTGCCCATCGGTAATCTCATGCAGCTATTACATCAATTCAAGCTGCGTTGGCGACTGTTGGCTCTCGGCTTTCAATACACAAATGCCGTACACACGATAGGGCTCAGGCACTATGGCCGAGCGGTTAGGGCGATAGATTAGAAATCTCCTGGGCTCATTCCGCGCAGGTTCCACCTGATGATGTCGACGTCATCAGCTGTATCAGCTGAACTTTTTGCCTTGATAGGGTGAATGAAAGTTACAGTAGAGCCCCACGATGACATGTCGCAGTCGAGCCCTAACCCCGACCTTCAATTTCTGAGTGGACCTTTGCGTGTTCATGTAGCCAGAGCAGATACAATGACGTGGTTCCTAATGAGGCATTTTAACTCAACCGAAGCGACGTACAGGTCCATGCGCAGACACAGCTGAGCAAGTCTTAGCTAAGCGATCGTACTGAATGACATCCGGGCCAGCCGATGGCCGAATCACCGACTAGAGATCAGCGCTTAGTCCCTTACATGCATTGCCTCGTTTTCTCCTAATAGCAACAACGTGTGCCACTGCACCAAGCCTCTCACGGATTTGTTCTCTCACCCTCACTGTAATGTATTTCATATGTGTCCCTGCAGCTGCGCCAGCACTCGGCGTCCACTGACCAGCTGTAGTCTGATATAACCACACATCAATAGTCATCACAGGCTAAGAAACAACCACCAGGCCAGGATGGCCATACAGAGACACTGTCACACCTCTCATATCCCCCAATCACTTTCAGCGAAAAAACAAATGCGCCAGTCAATTCGGTCCTCCGACCGTTCCGAGCGTTGCGCGCCACCGGGTCATCCCGCCCGGTCCGCTCGGCTCCCTAGCCCAACTGTATATCAACCATGGCTGCACCCAATGTGAAGCCCGAAGACGTCAAGATGGCGAACCAGCTAGAACTAGCGCAGGCGCTGTATATTCCCCAGTTTGACGGCAACCACAAGCAATGGCTCGCTAGCGCCGAAAAGTCCCTTGGTAAGGTCGGCCTACGGTCGTATCTCTACTCTCCCCCGGAGCCTGGTTTCCGTTGGTCTGAGGTGGACCGTGTCATCACCAACCACTTCACCAAGGCAACAGGCATCGAAGCGCCCACTGTCAGCGAATTGGTATACCATCTCGTCAAGAAGGACCCAGGCTACTTCGTGGACCACGACACGGCGGTGCGTGGCCTCGCTGGCTACACGGCCTGTGACGTCGCTGATGGCTTGGTCAAGAACGGATTCATCGACGCCAACGTTATTCCAGACGTTAAGCAGATCTCCACAGACAAAGTTATCGTGGGACGGGCATACACTGTTGAGTACGCACCACTCGACGACCCACGGCCTTCTCTTGCCGGTTACATTGACAAGATCCCCCCTGGCTCAGTCATTGTCATTGGAACTGCCGCTGACCTACAGACACATTACGCCCCGTACTGCCGAGTAAACAATGCTTTGTACGGTGGCCTGATGTCAACCCGAGCTAGTTTCCTGGGCGCCGCAGGCACCGTTGTTCTGGGCAGAGTTCGGGACGTTGACGAGCACATTGCTTTGGACTACCCTGTGTTTGCCTACGGAACCGGTATCGCCTCTCCGGTTACTACTGTGAAGGTTGTGGCGGTAAACAAGACTATTACTCAGAAAGTGCCCGACCCTTACAGCCTGCCCAAGCCCAGTTTCATCACCCGAAAGATCCACCCGGGTGATATTATTGTCGCCGACAAGAACGGCGTGGCCGTGATTCCAGACTCACCGGTTCTGAGATACAACTTGTTGCGGGACATTCCTCCACGGGTCGCTGCTGATGAGCTGGTTGCTCAGGATATCAAGGAGGGAAGATTGGCCGCCGAGAGCCAGAAGAATAGGAGATCGATTTTGTTTTAGACTGCCTCGACGGCAAACATTGATACATATACTTTATAATCTAAATATTTAGATGATAGTAAAGGATATTTATCAAAATAATCTCTTACTACTTCTTTTTATTAAATATAAAATATATATAAGTAGATATCTTTATCTCTGAAAGATTAACAGGATTCTATTCTAAAGATATTTTAATTGAATCTATATATGGTGTATATAATATATCAGGTTATATTGTTTATTGATTCTCTATAGTATCAGCTACATTAACTACATTATATAGCATTTATTGTTGGTAATACCATATTACTATTAAATAATAAACATAATAGTTTTATATATAATCCACTTTTTACAGCTGGTAATCTTGTAGATCAGAAACTTATTAATAAATATTACGATTATGAAATACCAGTTCAATAGAAGGATATGCGAAGGCAAGTGTATAGTATATTAGGACGTGATGTTTAATTAAATACAAACCATTTTGGGCCGTCTGCGTACACGCGGAAAGCACTCCGTCATCACAGAGGTGCGTGGCGGCTTAAGCAGCATGCTTCTTCTTCTTCTTGCTAGCCGCAGCCTCGGCCACCAGCTCCTCAAACATCTGAGCCTCCTGCGCCTCCTCTGGAGTTCTCTGAGACTGCTTGAAGATAGTACCAATCATAATGAGCGCCTGAGCTCGCTCCAGTCTCTTGGACAGAGGCACAGACTTGTCGTGGAGAGTTCTGTCACAAACTTCCCGCAAAACAGACTGAACCTCGTACTTGGATCCGTTCCAGGCAGCAGCCAAAATCTTACCCAGCAGTGTTCGCTCCATCTCAACCTTTTTCTCTGTAGTCCACTCGTCACCGCCCTTCTCTTCAGCCTTGGCCATTTCTTGCATAGAAGTCTGTGCGTCCAGAGCGGAAGAGATAGTGTTCCAAGTGTCCTTAGCGAGAGCACCCTTTTCCTTGACCTTACTGAAGAAACCAGAAATGCCCAAAAACTTTTGACTCTTCATCAAGGTCGAGCCCTTGGTATAGTATGTGGAGCCAATAGCGTGCAGCAGCTCAATACCGAAACTCTCCATCTTCAGGTTTTCTGCCTCGAGTCGAATCTTTTCCTTGAATGAGACGGTCACAGCGGCGTCCTTATCAGTCTCGGTCCATACAGAGACCTTGTCGATAAGCTTCTTGACCAGGGTGGAGACCCGTTCTTCTCGAGCTTTCTTTCGCTCTTCCTCGTACTTTTCAAGCTCAGCCCGCTGCTCTTTGGAAAGAGAGCCAGCCTTGCTCTTCTCTTTCTTTTTCTTCTCGTCACCGTGTGGGTCAGAGACGTGACCAGCCTCGTGTGCCTCGTTGCCGTCAGTTAGCTGCTGGAGGTATGGGTTGGGGGTGGAGGTGCCGGTAGTAGGGACAGACGTAGGTGTCTGTTCTTTCTCGTCGAATGGGGCACCGGCGTTATGAACGGCGGCCTCTGCGGCGGCCGCCTTCTGAGCAGCGGCTTCGGCGTCTCCGCCCTCTTCGTCCTCCTTCATGGCGATTTCCATTGTCTTTGTGAGGTCCTTGATGAGGGAAATTTCGCCAATGAGGTCGAAGAAGGCCTCACCGCCAAAGATGGTGGTGAAGAACTCGGCTGGGTCTTCGAAGCCCTGTTCGGGGACGGCCTGATCTTTACCGAACTGGTCATATCGCTTTCGAAGCTCGGGGTCGCTGAGGACTGGGTTAGTGTGATCAAACCGGAGAGGAGCTTATGATCGAGGTAGAGGTGATGACATTCTCAAAGTCGATTCCGGTGGGTCTGATTCGGTCGAAGTGCAAATCACGGGAAAGGAACCCTGAATGATTGTTCCTTGGAGTATAAATGAAGCGTTGTACAACCAGGTGGAACGCAAAATACCGCAACTAGAACTTCATGTTCAGGTCACCTCGAGACTCTTGCACAGCCCCGTGACCTTGATTCCTCAAAATAGCACTGTAAATTTCACAATTCAGTCTTTACAGCCTTTTGGCTTACTCCACGCAATTCCCGCTGTCTCCTCGCTAGTACTCACCTTGGTAGGCTTCTCCAATAGCCTGGAACCGCTCGTGGGCTTGCTCATCGTCGGGATTCTTGTCCGGGTGGTGCAGAATCGCCATCTTTCGGTAGGCCTTCTTAATGTCCAGAGCCGTGGCTTCTGGGCTGATAGCCAGAGCATCGTAGTACGTTGTGTCCACCACCATTGTGATTATTGTTAGTTGAAGCTGCGATGGGTTGTCTGGGGTGGGAGTGGCAATCGCGGCGGTTCAGCTTTAGGACAAAATTGCATGCACCTGACCGAATACACCGGGCTATAACCTCACAACAGACAACTACACAAAACAACTAACGGCTTACTAACTAACAAATCTTGAATTATCAACAGCAAACAAACGCTGTAAGCACGTGACCGAATTACTATTCAGATCATAATCAGATCAACCAGCGCAGATCAGCAGCGTACGGTATTACGCTAATAACTACATCAACACAGCAAAATGCAAGAATTTCAAGACGTTCTGGAATATATCCAGCCGCTGAAGACCACGTTCTTCTACGGAATCAGGTTCCTATCTGTGTACGGGCTGCCGGTCGCGAAAAAGTTTGGCCAGGAACTGATGCAACAGTCATTTGATCTCCAGACTGTGTTTTGGACTGTGGTTATCCTCTTCGTGTCGCTGAAGCTGCTCGAGTACACGCTGAGAACTGTCTACAACACGATAATCATGACTATCAGGCTGGCGTTCTACGCGACAATCCTCGGAGTGGCCCTGTGGATATACACGAGAGGGCTCACGGGAGCGGTGGACGACCTCAGATCGGTTTCAAGCGTGGAATTTTCCGTATTTGACACCAAGAAATCAGCGCTGCTTTATGATTACATCAACAAGCTGTGATCACAGGCACTTTCTGGTAACCACACTAATACAAAACAATTTACCTGTATCAGCCCGACCACCACAGCCAGTCAAACCATAATCATGTTCAGTCCACGCGAACGGCAATCGCAGCGGCGAAGACGGGCTTCTTATAGCAGTCGCGAGCGAAAGATCAAACAATCACCAAGCGCGTTCAAGTCTAATTCAGAATGTTCACGCTGAATCACTCTAAAGGACTCGCAAGCTGAGGACACAGAGTCTAGAAAGTCGAGGAAAGACGCCAGATTTCAAATTTGAGCTTGTCGTTTCACTCGCCGTTACTGAGGCACCGGCTCGTTTCTTCCTCCGCACAGACTCTTCACAGAAAGTGTGTAGTCATAACTTTTATTACTCATTTAAGATCTACATCGTACAGCTCCACTAAGCCTTCTGCTCCTTCTGTTCCTTCTTCTTGCCTTTCTTCGTCTCGTCCACCTTATCAGCGTTAGCAATGAACTCCTGCACGCTAAAGTTCTTGACGGTGTTTCGGATGAACCAGTCGGCGAACTTCCGGCCGCCCTTGGTCTCGGCAATGTGAATAAGGTCGTTCTCTAGCGAGATGTCAGTCTCGCTCAGGTTGGTAGAGGTGCCCTGCAGTAGCTGGCCCTGGGACCACTTGATCTGCTTGTTCTTGACCTTGAAGGAAACAAGAGCGCTTCGCAACTTGTCAATGTCCTCAGACTCGGTCTCCAAGAACGCAGCCAGCTTGTGAATGTCCATGGTGGCGTACAGGTTCAGGTAAGACTTGAGGGTTGGTCGCAGGATGGTGTTCTGGACGTCAATCATGAAGATCTTGAGGTGGTGATGGATAGGGTCCACTGGGTTCTCAAAATCAATAGCCGGGGAAATGAACTTTGGCGCAGCAAATTGGAACAGTTCTTCAAAGATCTTGAAGGCCTCTGGGCCGCCCTGCTGCATCCTAATCATCTGTTCACCGTACTTTTCCTTCAGTCCGGTGTGGATGACGTCGTCCAGCCGGGTGGGAGAGAGCGTGACGCACATGGCAAGCAGGGCGTACATTTGCTCACTCTTCTTGGTGACGGTGTCGAACTGGGCAGAGCGGTTGATGTTTTTAGTTCGAGAAATGTAAAGCAAAATGTGCGAGAAGGCCTTGATGGCGTCGGCGTACCGTCGCAGCATCAGGTAACTGAAGCCCACGTAGTAATAGGTGGTGAAGTGGGCAGCGGCGACTCGCGCAAACATTGCCTTCTTGTTGAGCTGAATGTCCTCCATAGTCTTGAGTGCCAGCGAGAAATCTCCCAGCAGAGTGTGCACTCGCAACAGGCCAATTATGCTGAAGTAGCCCAGCATCTTGTACAGGGACTTGGAGCCGTACTCGCCAGCAACGGTGGTTGGATCCTGGCCATCCTTGATGGCCCGCAACTGCTCAACCATGTTGGCCTTGCCGCACAGAGAGTACAGAACGTTCAGCACAGAGTAGGCGCCCCAGGTCTCGGGGTTCTTTCGCAGGATAGCCACCTCCTCGGGGTTGGAGTTCTTCTTGATGACTCGGTTCCTGTAGATGGAGAAGGAGTTGAATTGATAGATGAACTCATCAATGATGTCCCAGGCCCAGTTGAAGGGAAGGTCGATCTCGCTGGGGCCGCTCTTGGAGTTGAGGATGTAGTTGAACAGAGTGCAGTAGTTGTTGTAGGACTGGAACCGGTGGTCCAGGCTGGGCTGCAGTCGGGCGTACAGGTGTCGGTAGTAGACCTCAGTATAGAAAATCAGAAAGGTCTCGTCATGATTGACGAGCGGGGCCACCACGGCCTCGGGGTCTGGCCATGGAATGTTCTTGTAGAACTTTTCAGTCAATTTGTTGAAAGCACTCTCGTAGCACGAGTGTAGCTCGTACACATTACCGTCATGAAGACACTGCTGGAAGTACAGAATGAAGTCCCGCACTGGGTCGGGCATGTACTGCTGGTTTCGGGCCAGCAGGGCCTCCTGCCGCACAATCTGAGCATCGTCGTACACAACATTTCCCACAGAGAGCGTGTCGTCGTAGACGTCGTCGTAGTCGTAGTCCATTGTTCAAAAGGGAACTGTGTCGTCTGCAGGTAACTGTGTGGTGTGCGAAAATTTGGAAAATTCACTAAGCGCGCGCTCCCACTGAACGACGTGGACATGTACCATCTGGCCAAGGGCATCTATGCCAATCTGACAAAGAGGGAGGGTGAGTGGCTTCTACGTTACAGTACTAGAGGGCGATAGTACGCGATAGTACCTACAGTACACTAGAGGACGCGATAGTACCTACAGTACACTAGAGGACGCGATAGTACTACAGTACACTAGAGGACGCGATAGTACACTACAGTACTACAGTACTACAGTACTACAGTACACTACAGTACGCTACACATCATTTACACACTCAGTCGCTGCGCTGCTTCGTGTGCGCCTTCGTGTGGCCTTCGTGTGGCCTTCGTGTGGCCTTCGTGTGGCCTTCGTGTGGCTAACAAGAATACTCCGTCCTCATCCTCGGCCTGGACAATGCCGGAAAAACGACGCTCCTAGAAAACATCAAGAGCCAGTACGGCAACAAGAGTCTGCCGCCAGACAAAATTGCCCCGACTGTTGGCCAGAACGTGGGCCATGTACAGATCAACAACGTTCTTCTCAAACTGTGGGACCTGGGCGGACAAGAAAGCTTGCGAACACTATGGGACAGCTACTACAGCGAGGCACACGCTGTCATCTTCGTGGTGGACTCTACTGACCGTGCGCGGCTAGAAGAGTGCAAGAAAAGCTTGGATAATATCATCAGTCATGAATCGATAGAAGGCACGCCAGTGCTGATGCTGGCAAACAAGCAAGACAGAGAGGACCGAATGGAGGTAGAGGATATCAAGGAGATTTTCAACAAGATCGCGGAAAAGATGAGCGCACGAGACAGTCGTGTGCTGCCTGTCAGTGCTCTGGAGGGAACGGGCGTGAAGGATGCAGCAGAGTGGCTGGTGATTAGATTGATCATAAATAAGGAGTACAGGCCGCCGAACTATCGATAGTTGAGCGCATGTTTTCGGCTTTGGATTCTACCCATACTGACAGTTATAATGGACACTAATATTTATTAGCATAACGCATACACACACAACTAATATATTGTTCTTCGTTAAGCTCGCCGATCCAAAGTCGGAGCCACCCTGGAGCCACACGATCTCCTCAATCAGCCCGCCGCAGACAGGGAGGCGTCAGCCGCGGCCAGACTGGGGTGTTGAGGTGCGATTTTCAGCGATATACCTCTGCTACAGTGTTAACGCGAAGTTCAAAGCGCAATTATCGTCGCTGGTCACCAAATGACCACGGTACTAACTTGTCTGTTGCCAAATTGATTTCTTTGGAACAGATTGATTTCCGCGCGCTGGCCGCTACAAATTGATCCAGTTTAATGCAGCAGTGCCGCCGCACGACCGCACAATGCTATCCGCTACTCGCCAGTCAGAAACTATTTCTCCTTCAAATTGACTGTTCTCTCTTTACAGTGTGCCTAGGCACCGTGCGATGCAGCTCTTACGCTTGTCAAACGTGTCAAGCGCGTGACACGGCGTCAAGCGGCATAACCCTGTTTGAGTATGCTTCCATGTATACGGTGCGTACGTGTGTAGAAACAGCCTCCGCAGACGGCAAAAAGAGCGTCTCCCGAGGGTGAATCGAACACCCGATCTCAAGATTACAAAGTCTTGTTGAACAATTACAGTCTCGCGCCTTAGCCAACTGGGCCATCGGGAGATGTCTTCCAATTGGCAATTGACGGTATATGACACAAGTGTTTGGTCAAAAACAGTGCATTTTCAGGTATTTGAATGACCAGCGCATCATATTGCCTGTTGAAAATCATTATGAGGACAAAACGAGGCCGGCTGACGGCAAAATCTCAGAGAATAGGACGGAAAGCGCGAATGCCCGATAGCGCACGTCAGAACTCCAGAAAAGTAATGACGTGACAATTACTAAAAAAAAACACTACATAGAACGAAGACCCTGCCTTATTTACTCCTCTTACCTTCAAGGAACTAACATTGAGGGCTGTGGATTCAAAGCAGTGGGCTTGAAGTGGATGTAACCTTAATTGGTTAATTAGCTTGCCCGCAGCCACCCAAGTTGGGACAAGTGCATAGACTTACCGATAAGCCAACTCAAACTTATCCAGTGTAACCTCGCGAAAACCGCTGACAGGCCAGGGAAAGTCCACGTGACCCTTAGACAAGTACAACGGCGATGTCTCGTATCGCTAAATGGCCACGTGACGAGTTTCTTGGTTCTCGTCCAATCAGAGCGCTTGCAATTCAGCCGTGTTCGGCTGAGTATTATTAGCGAGCGTCGTTAAGCTCAGGGTCTCGGCTGCTTAACAGGTAGCAATATCAGCTTGACAATGGAAACTGCGTAAGAGCGTTGGGAGCGTAACGGCCACGCCGCTTGGCCGCCGACTGGTCATATTCGCTTACCGCTCGTCAGCAGTCACCTGCGAGAGCCTGCACGTTGATCCGCCGAGATTCCGCCGTGTAACAGTGGATTACCGGGTGAGAGCCGGAGAACTCTAACGTTAGGTGTCTTGTGTCACCTGAACAGACAGGCAGCGAAAAATTTTGAGACACCTTTAAGCTTAAGTATGAGTAACAGTAGCAGGCGAAGAGAAAGAAAAGGGACAAGGGGGTCATATAGATACTGACAAGAATATATTCTGTGCACGGTAGTTCAGAGTCTGACCGCTCTTATATGCCTCAATCAGGTGATTACTCAGTCGGCGTGAGGCTCGATCTGCGCGGTTCCTTGATTACGCTCGCACGTGTATATAATATCTACAATCCTCCCACCACACTCACTCACCAGACATTCAGATATGAGTGAGAAAGTTAAACGAGACCGCGAGACGCTGGACGTCAGGCAGCGCCAGAGGTCTGCGAACGGCATTGTGCTGTTCCTCAGCGCCTGGGCGATCCTGGCTTCCTGTCTGGCCGTCTACTCGTGGTTTGAGCCTGCCCAGCGGGCGCTAGTCTGGGACCACTCCGGGCTGAAGAAGTGGGCAGGCCAGGACCAGTCTGGCGAGTCTCTGAGTCAGGTTCAGCGAAAGAAGAACGTCATTTTTATGGTGTCGGACGGTATGGGTCCGGCATCCCTCTCACTAACCCGATCCTTCAGACAGCATAGAGACAACCTCCCCATCGATGACATTCTCAGCCTCGACCAGCATTTCATTGGCCACTCGCGAACACGGTCCTCGGACAGTCTCGTCACTGACTCCGCCGCTGGCGCGACGGCCTTCTCTTGTGCCTTCAAGTCATACAATGGCGCCATAGCCAAGACCCCTGACCAGCAGCCCTGCGGAACTATCCTCGAGGCCGCCAAGCTCGCGGGCTTCCACACCGGTCTGGTCGTCACTACGCGAATCACCGACGCGACCCCTGCCGCCTTTTCCGCCCACGTCAACATGCGATGGGAGGAAGACACCATCGCCGAGCACCAGCTGGGCTACTACCCTCTGGGCCGAGTGGTGGACCTGATTATTGGCGGTGGCCGATGCCACTACCTGCCCAAGGCCCTCGGTGGTTGCCGATCCGACACCCGAAACCTGGTCTCTGAGGCCCAGGCTGACGGATGGCAGTACGTCGACGACCGAGCCAGCTTCGATGCTCTGGACGGAGGTGAGAATGTGAAGCTGCCCCTGCTTGCTCTGCTGGCTCAGAAGGATATTCCTTTCGACCTCGACCGAAAGGCCACTGAGCACCCATCTCTGGCCGAGTCCGTTCGAGTCGCCCTCACCGCTCTGGAGAAGGCCACCGCCGAGTCAGAACACGGATTCTTCCTGCTGATTGAGGGATCCCGAATCGACCACGCCGGCCATGCCAATGACCCGGCCGCTCAGGTGCGAGAGGTCCTGGCTTACGATGAGGCTTTCCGAACTGCCATTGAGTTTACCTCCAAGAACGCCGACGTAGACACTATTGTCCTGAGTACCAGTGACCACGAGACTGGCGGTCTGGCTGTTGCCCGACAGGTCACCCCAGACTACCCAGACTACCTGTGGTACCCACAGGTGCTGCTCAATGCCTCACACTCTGGAGAGTTTCTGGCCAAGAAGCTCAGGAAGTACCAGGGCGAGAAGCACAACCTCAAGAAGTTTGTCGAGGAAGAGATTATCGAGAAGGGTCTCGGTATTACTGACTACGAGCGAAAAGAGGTGCACAAGCTGATCAGGAACAAGGACAATGCTCAGGATATCCTGGTCGAGATGGTTTCTGTCAGATCTCAGACTGGCTGGTCCACTCACGGCCACAGCGCTGTGGATGTTAACGTGTACGGATTCGGTTCCAACGAGCGTGTCCACGCTGAGGTGCTCAAGAACCTGGCTGGCTCTAACGAGAACACTGACCTCGGCAAATTCATGGAGAAGTACTTGGGCCTGAACTTGGATCCCATCACCAAGACTCTCAAGCAGAGCCTCTAAGCGCACATAACCCAAGCATGTATGAACACTATTTATAGAATGCGCCAGCGATCTCCACATTTTGGCTCCGAGCAATGATAACCAACGTGCATATCTGGGCGGAGCATCGGCGTTTGCTTCCAGTTCGGTCGAACTCCTCTTATGAGAATTGAAATTAAAATTTTGCGCAGTGACTATTGCAATTTGCTCCTATTAGTTTTTATATACATATGCAGATGCTCATTATCATTATCCATTAGTTTCTGTAGGTTTCGATCCTGTGGCCAGCTCTCACAAGACACCCTTATCGTACTGTTCGAGCCGAGTCGACAGCTGCTGGTGCTCCTTAATCTTCATTCTGAGCTTCTCCAGGATCTTTCGCGTCTGGAGAGATACTGTGAAGTGGTTGCTGTAGGGGTTGGTCGCGGGCTTACCAAGTGGCAGGCGAGCTGTGAGGTCGTCTGTGATGGTCTCAATGGTTCGCATTGTCCAGTCGTGGGAGGCACACTGTAGCCCGCTGCTGATGAGCCCATCGTGGGCCACCTGTGTCGCTAGGAGCTCGCCATAGAGCTGGGCCACCGTGACTCTTGCCAGAATTTGTTCTTTCTGTAGGTCCCCTTGAGTCATCTAAGCTGTGGGCGAAGGTTATAGCGTCTAGAAATGTTTGCAAGTGCCGTCTATGTGGTGTCCTATAAATATAAATCTATCGGTGGGGTGGTTGAGAGATGCAAGGGACTGGCAGAGAATTTATAGGGCGGCAAAGTGCGGGGTGCCGGGGACAGCCGCACGTCGGAAGGTTTACTCAAAACGGTTGTCGCACCGGACCCGGAATTACTCCGGCCCGCGTCAAATCGCAACCACAGCGCGACGAAAGTGAAAGTGATACTGAAGAGAGAGAAAAGAGGGGAATGAAATGTGGGAGTAGGGG
Source organism: Blastobotrys robertii (assembly GCA_030564385.1). Lineage (NCBI taxonomy): Eukaryota > Fungi > Ascomycota > Dipodascomycetes > Dipodascales > Trichomonascaceae > Blastobotrys > Blastobotrys robertii. The sequence goes on from JAJLUQ010000018.1 coordinate 182,689, forward strand.
ATTATATATCAGACGAAAACACAGCGAACCCTCGTAGTATGGCCGGGGCCGGTCCCGGGCCATGCGGTACCTGAGTCGGTGGGCCCAGCACGCATCGCACTGGTATCGTAACCCGGTGAAAAGCCATGTGGCGTGTTAAGATCCGGATATCGGATAATTCCGATCCGGTGGAGAGTTCAGTGTACAGCTTGCAAGGAAATTTGCTATGATTAGGAGTGAGACGCGTCAAATTAAGCTTTGCCATGTGATCCAGGCTGTGTCGAGCTGAGACATGGCTATCACCGGAGTAGAAAAGCGTAATACTCTACTGAGATTGAACCTAATGAAACTGCCACAGTCACGTGACCCTCGTTTCCTGGTATATGCTGGATCTGTTGACTACAGCCTCGCTACTGGGGCCCACTCTGACGCCTCCAGTACCCTGTCCGCAGTGATTTGAGCAAACTCATTGTAATGCCTCACACAAAACGCGTGCACCATGTCGCTGTCCTTCAAGTGGTCAAACCGAACGCTTGGTAGGTCCTCGTACTGTTTGTACAGCTTCTCCAGAGTTTTCTGAGAGACCCAGTGGTCATTTTTGACAAAGAAACCCCACACTCTATGCTTCTTCCAGAACGAGTCCAACACGTCTGGAGATGGGCCTCGAATCCTGTCCATCTCCTCGCAACCCATACTGACAAACCGTTCCAGCATCGCAGGATTGTCAAACATCTTCATAGTAGCCTGAACAGCGTGGTCGGGCGCATTTCCCATGAACGCTTTCACCAGGTAGTACTTGACCGTAGAGGGCATGGCGTAATTCAGCCCCACGCCAATGTATTTGGCCCATAGACTGGGAGCGGTGCCAAAGGTGTTCAATAGCGGTGCAGCTCTCATTCCTTTAGTGCTCAGGTGAATGTCCTCCACTGTGGGAGTCACCAAACCAACCAGCTTGAAGTTGATAGTAGTGATCTTATCCAGCTCAATCACCATTCTCTGGGTGATCCAGGATCCCATTGAGTGCGCCAGAACAACTACTTCTCTTTCCTTGAGTTCACCAGCCGTCAGGTCCATCAGCAGGTCCATCTTGTGCTGGACCTGTTCATCCAGTGTGAACAGCACGCCATCCTCAACTCCACCTAGCGAGCCAAAGCCAAGGTGGGACGATGCAAAGATCTCGTATTCAGGTAGCAGTTCACTCAGCCGGTCAAAATACTTCGTGTAGTAGTCGCACAGGCCTGGGTTACCTGGCACGAAAAAGATAAGCGGCGCCGGGCCCTTGGAGGGCTGTTTTGGTGAGAGCCGGTAGACTGTCGTAGGCCGGTCGCTGGCAGTGTCTTTATATATCTGGAGCATGTCGAGGGTGAATAAGGTAGAATGCTTTTGTTAGTAATGGGGTTAGTGTTGGTGGTCCTGTACCAACGGTGATGATTTGAGCCGTCCGGACCTCGGCAACCCCGTGCTGCGGTTCCACTTCTGTAATTACCTCAAATTGCTGACTAAACGCCAGAAATAGGAAACAGTTCTGGTTATAGATGTCCAAGAAGCGATGGCGGTGATTGCATGGGTCATGTACAGTATCAGGTCGATCACAGTGGTGAGATTTTGTTGATCTCAGGTTTTTACAGCTTAGAGGTGTACCTTTGAATTTTCAATGATTTGACCAGTGAAGGGCATCTGAAATGCGTTGATAAGGTTTCGGCGGTCCAGAAATAACTGCGAAGAACATGTACAGTGGTTCAAGTCAAAGAGTTAGGTTCACGCGTAGCCCATGACGGAACGACAAGAGTTCACAGATTAGTTCCACACAATAACTCTGTCTGCAGTGCTTCATTCCTCTTTGGCACTAGACCGGAGTGGGATGGCCTAGCAAAAGGTTGAGTATGGCTGCTCGAGCCTTGAAAGCTTGGACCACCATTCACTCAATTCACTCGCACCTTGAGATCTGCCCTGGAAGGCATTTGATGGGGTTCCGGCATTTGTATAAAGAGTTCCACGTTATTGCGGCTAATTGATAAATGTGCTAGGAATATGGCTCTGCGAATGGGTCGACTACCGCTCTACTGCTTATTATAGGGTAGCAGATTAAGACGGGCGCTTAGGCCAACGGTGATAAGGATGAAATGACTGACTCTCACTGTCAATAGTCACATAAGGTATGGATCTGGTAATAGTTGAGGAATTCCATGAGTATGAGCGCTTAATCTCTGTAGTTGTCAGCGATCTAAGCTTGAATTGGGACCAGTCCTCAGATCACCACACCAAACGTCAAATATCGCTTTACTTCTCCAATCAAGCTAAGCACACAGTCTACACGCACATACACGATACACAACATGTCCTCGACTGAACCTGATGTCGACTCAAAGCACGCCACTGACACCAAAGAATCAAGCGAGAAAGACTCGCGTCTGGAGCGGTTCAAGGCACTGAGAAAACGAGCAGCAGAGAGTGTCCAGGCCAACAAGGCGTCGCTATACGATGAATACAAGCACTCAAAGTTAGACCAGAAGAATCAGAGGGCGGCTGAGCGAAGGAAGGAACAGGCAGAGTTCGAACTGTCGAAGCTTGAAGCTAAAGAGGAGGGAAAAGACTTTGAGCGGCAAAGGGCACTCGACTGGACGCTACAGGAAACAGAGGAGTGGAACGAGCAGCTCGAAAAGAAGCAGGCGGCCAAAGATAAATCAGCGTTCTCAGATTTCTCCACAGCGGCAGAGACGGCATACAATAAAGAAATGAACCAGTTCAAGCCTGATCTAGAGGCGTACGAGAAGGAAAAGCGAAAGAATACTGAGGAATTTGGTTTTGTCAACAACAAACCCTCAAAGGCTGCTGTCGACAGGTTAGTGGGTAATATCAAGCGAGATGACGAGAGGAGGATGAAGCGACGCAAGAAGGAAGATACCGAGCATGTTACTTACATCAACGACAAGAACAAGCAGTTCAACGACAAGCTATCCCGGCACTATGACAAGTACAATAAGGACATTCGGGACTCTTTCGAGCGGGGAACAGCTCTATAGCACAACAACCGGTTGAGGCCGTGTGTACAATTATTTATTCATCAATGCATCTATCATAACTCGTCACTTCTTTTCTACCTAGCCAACTCGACAGGCCCAGAAAAGTTTAGTTCAGGGTCTTTCGCGCTAGCTGTTCTCTTTTGTAGCACGTGCAGCTTCTGCGCCGCCAGAGCAAGTGTCATGGAACTCATATCCTTGGGCGATGATTCCAGATACTCGTCCAAGTATCCATTCATGTTCTTGACGAGCGCTGCTGTGACGACGTGCAGTTCGTTCTCCTCGAGATAGGTGCAAAAATCCAGCAGCCTGTTGAGCAGAGCAGCGTCGAGATGCTTAGTGGTGTCCAGGGGAATGGACACGATGCTAGCCAGTTTGTACTTGCCCAGGATCTGGACCAGCTTCTCAGGGTCTTCGTGGTGATTGTTATGCAGAATGTGAAGTGACTGAATCAGTAATGCGAGTGAACCAGGGTTGCTGGTACTTGTTGAGAGCTCAACAGCCTTCGAGACGATATCTCCAGCCAGGGCGTACTCTTTTGCCTGAACGGCTCCGTTCCAGAACGGTATGAGAATGGTGGGGATGTCATCAGTTGACAGGGCACTCAGAGTACCCCTGATCAATGAAATACCACCCAATGAAATTAGAGCCCGGCAAAGACCCTGATAAACCTTTGAGTCTAACTCTCCTTTGACCACCAAAGGCTCCCACACGGTCTTATAGGTGGTGGTGATCAAAGTCTGGGCCTGTGTCAACATTCGCTTGCTCCAGTACAAATTGGCGGCTTGGAGCCTGAAAACGTAACGTTCCTTCATGGGCCATGCTACCAGCTTGCCACCGGACAGAATTAGTTGAATGTATTGATCCATCTTCTCTTTCCGTAGACTCTTGTGCTTAACTATAGCGTCCGCTGTCTGGCGGGACAGCTTTCCGTTGTAGTAGAGTGTGCTAAATGTATCGGCTACTTCTCTCTCGGTTGTGAAGCTAGAGATTGCTTTCAGTCGTTGCGCTTCGGAGGCTTGGAGAAGATCTGAGTACTGAGAACCGGTAAGGGCATCGAGTCCGTCAAAGAGGCCCTCAAAGTGATTCTGCACGGGCCGAACAGCTCGCTTTTCTTGCTGGGTGATGTGGTTGCCAAAGGATGTCTGTATCAGGTCCAAGAGATTACTCTGTTCTCTGGCGGACGGTGGGTTAAAAGGTTGCATGATTTTTTGCAGGTTCGAGTCCAGACGGGCAGAGACAGACTCCACGCCTGTGCTCTTGGCCGCTTTGACCGTGTTTTTGCGTAAAAGGTCTCTGAATATCGTTTTGCTCATAGCGATAAAGCGATATGAATTGGGCTGACGACTATTGGGAGGTTGAAGTGGCACGTGACCATGACGTCATGTTCTAGCACTAACCAAAGCCAGTTACCACGGGTAGTGCATATGCATAGCACACTGACGAACATGGTTAGCACTTGTCGCTGCTATATAAATACGCTGAACCGCAATTTATTGATTCACAACGGCGTCTATAATGCACTGCGACCGACTTGCACCAACCACCGCCTGGACAATTTGCAGGAGCTGCAACCAGCGACACTCAGACCATCTCACGCATTGTCCTACCTGTGGCGGAAAGCTCTCCTAGCGGCCAACTGCTCAGTATCCGGAGAATCAAATTCGAACCTCATTCTTCCTATTCGTGATAAGGCGTTTATAAACTCAATTGACAGCAAGCTTAGTAACAGTTTGTTGGTGATTCAAGCACCGTAAACTAATAGCCAGATTTCTTGACGCGCTCACTGTGGCTGGCGATACACGCCGCACGGCCTTTGATCCCAACTTACCCTGTCTTCACGTACCACAACCGAAGACACTTTACCCGTCGTGTGCATGGCTAGGACGAGACACTAATAGACTAGCCTGCTTCAGAGTGAGTATCACGTGAGCGTGGTGAAGTGTGAAGCGACACGTGACCGATCAATTCACGCGACGTTCTAACATAGATGAATGAAGATCGGCAGGACTTTGTCTTACGGGACGCACCGACGGTCTCTGATGAGAACGCCGGGGTTCCCAAGACGGGCATTCTGTCAGATCAGACGCACAAATTGTCGTCTGACGTGAAGCCCGAGTTCATTGCGACGTTTTTGGCATTGGACGTTGCGTTGGTGACGAACTTGCCATCGTCAGTTTTGCAAAAGATTGCTGCTCGAGCGAACGAGCTGAAGGCTCTTCAGAGCGAGAAGATGCTGAACGAGACCACGCATGGTGAGTAAAGGGAGGAGTCGGGAGGATTGACTGAAGGCTGTCTATTGAAAGATCTAACGAGAACACCTGGTGCACAAGACGAACGCACAGATAGAGTCCATGAAGCAGCGACTGGAGGCATCTCTCACTGATGTCAGGGAGTTGCGGGTCACGGTAAATAATCTTGAGGCGGAGAAAGCTCTGCTCGATAAAGAGATTGTCTCTTCCCAGTCACACTCTCAGGGTTCCAACGACCAGATCAAATCGCTTCAATCGCGGATCGAAGAGCTCGAGGGCGAGAAACGACATCAACTACAGACCCTGGAACGAAGAACAAGCGAGTACCGTGAGCTTCGCAATGAGTATGAAGCGCTACAGAAGCAGAACCAAGAGAGCCGGCGGACGTCACTTGATTTAGAGAAACAGCTTGCTCAACAGCGATCTGAGTACAAATCGATACAGCTGCGTGAACAGCACCTATCGCACGAAGTTCAGGCCAAGTCGAAAGATAACGAGTGGCTGGAGTCGCAGTTGAACTCAAAGTCAGAAGAGTTGAAGAAGTTCAGGACAGAGAACCTCAAGCAAGTCACGAGTCTCAAGATGCAATTGGATTCTGTTCAATCAACACACAATGCCATGATCTCGTCTCACGAGATGCTCAAGGACCGACTATCGCATATTCAGCGGGACTACGACGCGTCGCTAGTCAAGATCAGCGAGCTGCAGAGCAATCAGACTGTGAATGAGGAGGAGTACCGTACCGAGATGACGCAGCAGAAGCGACTGAGCGAGTTGCTGGAAAAATCGGCCAAGGAAGCAAAGAAGCGGGTTGAAGAGCTCGAGCGACGGCTGGAGAGCGAGAGGAAACGTGATGCGGGAGATATCGCTGCTTGGAGATCTGAGGCAGAAAAGTACAAGCAGAAGGCTCTTACTTTGGAGAACAGGCTGAATAATGTTGAGCAGCAGATGGAAGAGGCATATACTGAGGCTGAAAGCAGCTCGAAAGCTTCATTCAGCACGCCGCGTACGCCAGCCAATCGAAGTGCTGCTAACATCGCTGTCTTTTCGCCGTCTGCACACATCATTTCTGAAATCCAGAAGGGCGGCGGATCGCTTGTTCAGCTGTATTCGGATTACCAAGAGACCAAGACGAGGCTGGAGCGAGAAAAGTACAAGAACGAGACGCTGCGCCAGGAAATGGACTACATCATTCAGGAAATGGAAAGCAACGCCCCTGCCATTCTTGCTGAACGTGAAGAGAACAAGCGGTTAGAGGTGGAGCTGGCTGAACTGAGCGTGCAACTAGAGACGGCCAGCAACGAAACAGACACACTTCGATCGAAATTCTCTGTGGCCGAGCTCAAGTCTAAGGATGCCGAACGAGAGAACAGTCTTCTCACACAGCAGGTTGTGGATCTTTCCCGTCAGGTTCAACATTTGCTGATTCAACTGCAAATGATGACGGATTCTGAGCCCCCGCTTAACCCAGAAGAGCACGCCGCGCTTCAGAAAATGGTTAATGGAGAGTCGGACACTGCAGCGCTAATATCCCAACGATTAGTCTTGTTTAAGGATATTATCGAGATGCAGCAACAGAACGAGCAGCTCCTCAAGATCACCCGAGAGCTCGGACAGCGAATGGAGACGGAAGAGCAGGAGACGCGGCGAAAGCTTGAGAACCTGGAGTCAACTGCCGTAGAGGAGGCGAAGGAGGCGATTCAGACGCTGCAAGAGGAACTTCAACGGCTTCAGACCAAATACGAAGCTGTTCAGCGAGAGAGAGATATGTTCCGACGAATGCTTTCTAATCACGATAGACCGAAAGAAATTCCATCTAATGAACGCTCTGAGCCCAATGACGCTGCCCTCAGAGAGTTGCAGCAAAACTTTGACGACTACCGAAACGAAAACAAAATCACCGTCAAAACTCTCAACGACCAGATTTCTAGCCTCAACAATGCTAGGGCTGAGCTTCAAATTAATTTATCCAAGGCTCAGAGTCAGCTGGAGCTGGCTAACGAGCGATACAAGAACCTGAACGAAAACATGCGGCTGGTCAAGTCAGAAAACGGAGAGCTCAAGAAACGCAATCAGGCGCTGCAGGAGTCGCAGTCCAGGCAGGACATGCGTACTCAGCAGGTGGCCGAGGAACTGGTGGACGCGAGATCGCTTGTGGAGAGTCTGCGTAACGAGTCGGCTAATCTCAAGGCGGAGAAGTCCTTGTGGAAGAAGTCTGAGGAAAGACTAGTCAAAGAGAACAGCGAGCTTCTGGAGGATCGTGGCCGGCTCAATGGCGTAATTTCATCGTTGCAGTCACTGGAGTCGGAGCGTGAGGCCACCGGTAACGAGGCGAAGCGCAAGCTGTACTCTCAGGTGGAGTCGCTGGAGGCACAAATAGTCACGTTGCAGAAGCGACTGGATTCGGAATCCGAGGAGGTCAAGAGGATATCGCTGCGAAAAGACCACGATAGTGCAGAGTACCAGGCTCGTATCGATAAGCTTCAGGCTGAGCTCGTTGTTAGCAGAGAGAGTTTGGCGACCGTGAAGGCGAACCACGAGAGGTTGGAGGTGAAGGCCAAAGAGACGGAGATTCTGTTGAAGTCTGCAGAGGAGAGGGTAGCGCTGTTGAGCAAGGGTACGGACGACAATGAGCCAGCGCAGCAAATTTCTACACTGAACGAGTCTTTGGCGTTGGCGAGAAACGATCTCAGGGTTACACAGCAGCATTTGAATGAGATGACGGAAGTTGCAGCCGCAGCCGAGGAGGCGCTGAATAGCATGAATACAGCGCACGACGAGTTTAGGGCTTCGATGGAGGAGAACATTCAGGCGAAGGAGGTGAGTATAGCCAGATTTGCAACGCAAGAAACTAACGTAGCGGGAGATTGTATCCCTGAAGGAGACGCTTACGGCAACCACTGAACAACTGAACGCATCTAACGAGGAGCTGTCCAGCATACGACAAGACAGCGCCAGAAAGCTCAAGGTGGTTGAGAACGAGAAGGCTGAATTGGCAAATACCATCAAGGCCATGCAGGCGAGCGAAGAGAGTCTGCGTGATATGCAGAGGGAGCTGAAGGAGGATCTCGAGAGACAGGCGGATATTGCCAAGGAGGCTCAGCAGAACTACGAGCGGGAGCTTGTGAAGCATGCTGATGCCGCTAGTAACGTACAGAAGCTACGGGGCGAAGTTGGAGAGCTCAAGGAACGGTTGCTAGAGCTGACCACCAAGGCCGCAGCAGCTGCTGAGCAGTTATCATCGTCAGAGGCCAGCTGGGATACTCAAAAGTACGGCTATGAGCACGAGATTGAGCAGCTCAAGAGCCGCATCGACGACTTGGCTGGCCAGAACAAGGTTCTGCTGGAGCAGCTGGAGAGCGTTAGCACCCGGGTTTCGCGATTTAGCGAGGCGGGCGAAGTTGGCAGGGAAAACGAGGACTCGTCAGATACTCAGCTGCGAGAACTTGTTAGCTACCTGAAGCGAGAGAAGGAAATAGTCGAGTGCAACTACGAATTGTCTCAGCAGGAGGTGAAGCGTCTGAAGCAGCGTCTTGACTTTACCAATTCTGAGCTCGACCGAGCGCGCAGCGAAATCGAGCGTGATAGACAGAGAGAGGATGACTCCATCAGAATCTCGTCTGAGCACCAGAAAGTTCTGCAGCAGCTTAACGATCTCAACGTTTTGCGAGAAAGTAACTCCCAGCTGCGATCTCAACTGGACTACTACAACAAGAAGAGCCAGGATTTGGAGTCTCAGGTCAGCAGCTTGAAGGCGCAGCTTGAGCCGCTGGAGGAACAGCTCAGAGAGCAGGTTGCGGAGAACGAGGCACAGCTAGAGCAGGTCAAGTTGATTCAAGAGGACAATGATCGATGGAAGAACCGGGCACAGCAGCTTTTGGATAAATACGACCGAATTGACCCTGCCGAGTTGCAAGCCTTGAAGGACAAGGTGACGAACGTGGAGGCAGAGAAGACAGCGTTGGCGACTGAGCTGGAGTCCATAAGGCAAGAATCTGGTTCTGCCAACACACAGCTTTCATCCACGATTGCTGAATTGCAATCAAGCCTAGCTGCGAAGGAAGAGGAGCATAAGGCGACCGTAGATGAGTTCACAGCTCTGAAAGCTCGGTTTGAGAAGCTGAAGAACGAGTCGGTACAGAAGTTGGCTAAGCGGCGACAGGAAGTAGCTGAGCTCAAGGCTCAGATTGAGGCGCTGAATAGCGAGCTGGAGGCGGCCAAGGGACAGGTTAAGGGTCTGGAAGAGAAGCTGGTAGCCGAAGCTACCACGGTGGATCAGAGTAAGGTCGACACTTTGACCAAGGAACTGGACGAGTCGAAACAGGCGCTGGAAGAATCCAAGAGGGCATTGGTGGAGCTGCAACAGACTCAGGCTCAGCTGGACGAGAAGGATAAGCGAATCGGGGATCTGGAAAATGAGGTCAACAAGCTCAGCGACGATATCACAGAGATGGAGAGAACTAAGAATCAGCCTCAGGACACGGCCGGTGGTGAAGTCCCTGCTCAGCCCTCGGGCGCCGTGCTTTCGGACTCCTTGGTTCAACACTGGGAGCAGACGCGAAAGGACCTGGAAGGCAAGATTGAGGTTCTCACCAAGGAACGAGATGTCCTTAAGGAGCAACTGACCACTGCTGAGGCCAAACTGACGGCCGCTGAGGCCGAAGTCTCGAAAGCTATTGCCAACGGAGGCACCAACGCTGTCGTTCCAGAAGGGTACCTTTCGCCAGAACAAGTTGAGCTTATCCGGAAAGAGCTTACTGAAAAGACCGCCGCCGCGCTAGCACGGGCTAGTCAGAGCAACCCCGATTTCGACAAGCTGAACGCAAAATGGCAGGAGGAAAAACTGGAAGCTCTCAAGAAGAATGCAAAGAACGTCATCTCCAGAACAATCAACGAGAACAAGGAAAAACTGCAAAAAGAGTTTGACGCAAAGAACGCAGCTTTGGAAGAGGAGTATAAAAATAAGCTTTCTGCTCTGGAGGAGCAATACAAGGTGAAGATGGCCGAGTCGCCGACACCAATCACAATCAACGGAGGCGACTCGGACGCGCTCACGAAGCTGCGTGCAGCTCTAGCTAGTCAGTTTCAGCGGGAGAAAGTGCTTCTCGAGCAGAAGTTCAAGGCTGATATTGCCAATGCGCAGGAACTGGTCAGAAAGGAGTCGGAGATGAGGATGAAGCTGCTTCAAGGCAAGAATGAAAAGCTTACCAAGGACTTGGAGGCGCTCAGGACTGCTCCCGCTGGGCCTGCTGCTGCTCCGCCACGACTGGCTATAAAGGGCCAGGGAGCCGCTGCTGCTACGGTGGCAGCCGCAGCTGACGTCGCAAAGGGAGCGCCCCTGTCCAGGCTGCCTATTGGCCGTGGACGAGGTGGCACGAGCATCCCGAAGCCAACTCTAGTGAGGCCAGGCCTTGCCAAACCAGGAACCCAGAAGAGGACTATCAGCGACAACGATTCACAAGAGGCAAAGAGGAGGAAGGATGGATCCTAACCGCGTCGAGACTTAGTTCTCACAAAAACAGTCGTTAGACTTGTATATGTATTGATAAACTTTGATTCCACAAAGCATGTATGACGTTGGATCGTAAGCTTCAAGTTTAACGAAGTGGTGAGCTCGCTTCTCACGTGAGCTGGTTTTCCGGCGCGAAACCCTTTCTCGAGGATATCAGTTCTGACACGACAGGTAGGTTAGCTACAATAGACTGCAGGCATAAAGACGCGCCAGCATAAGTCACGAGCTACTTTCGGTTAGGCTACTTTAGCGTGAGCGTGATCAACCTAGCAGCCAGCCTGCACGTGCACTGTTGTCAGAGTACTCAATTAACATGCAAAGAACACCTTCTATGAAAGTCTGTGGCGCCTGTGGGAAGAAGAACAGATTTTCCGCGGCAATATGTCGATTTTGCACAAACAAATCATGAATTTCGAAGTTTTCGTTGGACGTACGCTGAACATCATGTATGCATACATAGTTCATAGATCTCATTAATTATTGAATGAATTAAATTGCATGGCAACCGCTTTTATATATTTTTACCTGGCGCCAGCTACAACCACGACAATGAATGATAAGTTAATTTGGGAAATTCCGGCCGTAATTCATCAGCGTATGGATACTAGCTGCGTACGCCATATCCGGCCAGTCAGCTTGTTTCGTGGTGTCTTGATTTTTGTGCGCTAGGCTACGTGCGCGCATAATAGGCACCAAACTCTGTTTCCGGTTAGGCTGCACACTAGTCGAACCTGCCGTGTCATGTTTATAAGCTTTGACCTCACGTTTACCATCTACAACGTACTAAATCACTAATGGGATTACTTTCGCCTTACAAACTCTGCGCTCGTTGCGGTGAGAAAACATTCATCTTTTCATCCAAATGTCGAGCTTGCCAGCATACGAAATTTAATCCCGCTTCCCGCTGACTGGAGAATGCTCAACACAATTTTCTAGCTACTTGTATACTTTATCAATTCATGAGGCACGTCACGTATTACAAACTAGCAAAGTAGATGCGATGCGATCAGATTGAGCTTGTTATTACACCGTGAAATCGCTGGCAAGTCATTAAATTAATCTACAGTCTACGTAGTTACTTGTGCTTTTCCTCTTTGGTTTTTGTATCCTCGACCTGTGGCACCTCTACTCCGCTCACAAGAGTACCACTGAAGTGCTCTAAAGCAATCATGAAGACGCACAGACCGCACGAAATGCAGAAGTGCGAGATACCCGTTCCAATGTCGAGCCACGAGCCCTCATCCACCACCAGGTAGAAAAAGTTCAGAGACAGAATGTCAGAAATAGACAGCACCATTCCAAACAGTGCAGAGGTTGGCACTCCCAGCCGCAGGTTCAGGATTCCAAGGAAGGCACTCAGGACAGTGTAGGGTGCCAGCAGCTTGAAAACGAGCAAACCGCCTTGAGTGAAGGGGTTGAATACTGGAAGAAGTCGAGTAACAGAGTCCAGGGAGAAGGATGACACAGAAGCGACGTTTCCAATGCCAAAAAATCCAATCTGCGAGAGGAAAAAGAAGAAGAGTGACAGTCGGAAGTCTCCCAAGCTGAGCTCTCGCTTCCCATTGACAATTTTTGACCCACTTGCTCGGCTGAACTTGTATTCAAACTCAATCCACACCAGCATAGTGGCAAAGAAAGAGATGTAGAACAGACCTTCGTTAGAAATAGTCAAGATGACAAAGGTTGGACAGAAGGCTAGGAAAATGTTGAGTAGTCGGAATCGGTAGTCAGAGACTGGGCTCAGGGCGTGCAAAAACGGGGTGATGATAGAGGCCACCATGGTAATCCAGCCAGTGATTTGGTTGCCTAGCGGGAGACCCTGGCGAGCCTGCAGAGACAAAACAGTTGATCTGGTGACAAAGATGGAGAGCAGCACCAGACCTGTCTGAACGCCAGAAATGGCCAAAGACGTAGTGCTGAGAGGAATGACTCGGCCCAGGTAGAAGGTGTAGTATAGTCCTATTGTAACCATTAGAGCACCCGCAGCAAGAATCTGGTACAGACTCTCGACCTTGATAACAGGAAGCAAGGTGAAGGTAGCCATAACCAGACACAGGCAAGCCCAAAGACCCGACAGGGCTAAGTTTCTGTACGCGACTCGCGCGTTCTGAACCCACGGCCACATAGTCGCGGCAGCAAAACAAAGAGAAAAGATTTCTCTGTGGAAGTAGCCGTAGACAATAGACTCGAGAAGCAAAATGCCAAACAACACCGTCGTGATGCTGGACTGGACCTTGGACTTGGAGGGCGTTCGAGCCACCAGTAAGTGAAGTCCAGTCCTGACAACGTCGGCGTTTCCAAAGACCTGATCCCAGAAAAACACTGGGAATACAGCGTACACATAGTAGAATGGCGGCGACAGCTGGTAGTACATGACGCCGGAAATGATTGCGAGTGCGAGAATGGACACAGGCCTGACATTAGCTTTCTGTTGGATCACGGCTTCCGCGTTTCTGGAGCTCGGAGGCACGACAAACCCATGCAAGAACGCAGTAGTAGCGTAGCCAATCCAACCTAGGAAACCAAGGGTAACCAGAGAACGCAGCAGCAGCCAGTTGTAGGTCTGTAGGTAGCTCAAACCCTTGAGAGAGAGCCCCATAAGAACTTCAGAAAGCTTGATGGCTTTTTCATAATCTCCCTCCTGGATAAGCTTATCGATCTGCTCTCGTCTAGACTCGACGCTATCATCGTTGCTCAGGGCGGCGAAAGGAACGTACTTGAGCTGAACGGCACTGGTTTGGTGCTCCTTAACCAGATACTGCTCAGCGATAGCATAAGCGTTGGCGGATAGAGCTTCACTCTTGGTCTTTTCTGGAGCCTCGATAAACTGTAGAGGAAGCTGGCCAACGGAGTTGGCGGGGTAGTTAATTCCTACAAGGTAGGACATCAGTGGGGCAATGTCGGCCTGCTTGACGTCGTTTCGCTTGACGGAGTTCAGATCCCACGGTCGGGAATACTCATCGTGATCACCCTTTGCGTTTTTAATTGGCTTGGGAATGCCAGCACCCCAGGCCACGAGCGGAGTTCGCGTGTTGTCCGGATGTCCATCGCCGTGAGAGCCCCAGTCACTCATGCCATGGTCAGCGGTAAAGATCCATGCTGTCTGGTCATCTTTGTAGAAATCGTTCACCACCTGTTCCAGTTCTTTCATCTTTGCGTCAATGTAAATGATATTGTCGTAGTATTCAGCGGAGTAAGGTCGGTAGCCGTGGCCGGCAGTGTCGATACCCAGAAGATGAAGGAAGAAGACAATCTTATCCTGGTGAAGGGCCTCGTTCAGCTTCTCATCAGTCTTTGCTCGAGCAAAGAGCTCGTCGACGTTATCAAAAACAAATTGGTCCAAGGCAATAGAGCCCTTAGTGAAATCCTCGAAGTCATGTCCGTACATGATGGCATCGACTCGGTCTGGGTCGCTAGCACCGTCGGCAAACATTGGAAGAATGTCTGGCGAGCCCCATGAGTATGTGTGTCGGGACTGGTTGAAGACGGAATCAAAATCAACTGGGTTCTCCTGCCATCCTTTCGTAACGGCACTTACGTCCTCGTAGAAACCGGCGATAATAGCAACGTGACCCGGTCGAGACTCGGTAGGCATTCGCGTGTGCGAAATACCAAAAGTTCCGTGGTTCAGTGCCTTTTCTCGAATGAAGGGAGCGAGGTAGCTGGTCACGCCGGTGGTGGGGTGAGTAATGTTGTCGAAACACTTATCGGCTCGAAGACCGTCGCCTAAGTTAGATGTTATTCTGCGCCATGAGTGCCTCGAAGGCTTACTCTAATATTGGTGATTCATGGTGGTGTGTTATGTCGAATGAGAAAGGGTGAGCTGACCCGCCCAGCCTCGACTGTAGAGGTCCCGATCATTGATACAACCTTATTCTGATTATAGGCCTTATCATTTTGTTTTGTATTCTCATTGTTGAGTCCCTGAGGTGTTTAGCGCCGGGACTCTCATCCCGATGACATGTACTCGTTCACCCTGAAGGAGTAAAGCAAACCAGACCACACACAACGAAACAAGATACCATTGATTCAGGGAGTCCCTGATATCCCTAAGCTTCTCACGCTGTCGCTGAGCCAAATGTCCCGCAAGGTGTTGACCTCAAACATGAAATGTACTCCGATATCCGCCGCTCAAGAGCCATGTGAAGCCAAACCGAGACTCAAATCAAGCGTCAGCTGTTGAACCGCTTCCCGTTTTGCGATTAGTACTCACCGACCATCAGAAACAACCGCTTAGCAGGAGCTTTCGGCGTTTCGTAATGCCTCATTCCGTGCACCAAAGGACTGACGAAGTAAATGTCGAAAATCGACATAATGTAGAGTAGGTGGAACACCACACCCACAAAGAGCAGCGACCATTTGTTGAGTGGATTCAGCATTCTACCAATGCATCGACTCCGTCTATAGAGTACTTGGGAGGTATTTTTCAGGGCTTGGGGTACGCGTTTATCTACACGTGCGACGCGTTCACATGAAGATTGAGGTACCTGTTAGGTTAGCGATCCGAAAGCTCAGAAGTGTAGGATCTTAACAGGGGAGTTGCTTTCGTTATATAGATGCAGGATCGGTGCGACTAGTGTTCTGTTGCACTCTCCAGGTCGTGCCTTGGTATCCGGTTACAAATTTATATACCACAGCTCAATACCACAAAACATACTCCTGCAACAAAGACATGCGTTATCCCTGCCAATTGGCCGCGAATCCAACTACCCGTATACGAGTTCACTGCGAATACCACAGATCGCAGCTCACAAATTCCGGCGTCGTTATAGGTTGATTGTTGGTCGAGAAAATTCCATCTTCACCATTGTTACTGATTGTGTGCTGCTTTGACCCAGATCGCATGTTTATATCAGAAGCTCTACAGGCGATATTACGAGGCTTCGAGAAATAGGCATATGCTACGTGGAAAGAGCGATATCTATATCTCCGCGTGACTGAAATTTGCAGAACCACAAACCCTTCCTACAGTGTTAGGCTTCACGTTCATGAGTGTCCAGATTTCAGATTCAGGAATCACATGAACCCCTGCTTGAAGTAATAAATAATGCTTATGTCCTATTGTCTCTAAATCCCTCCGACACAGATAGCTAACCAGTCACATGCTTTATACTGCGATATGCAGTGACTACACTTGTGTGCGTCTTCAGCGCAGCCAGCCAGCGTGTCCTAACCTCTGTATCTTGTTCTAACGCTTTCAGGTAGCTCGAAACGTTGTTGGACGACGACAGCAAAGTCAGGCCATACCCCAGATCAGCGGAGTGGCGCTCGCTGTGGTAAATGTTCATTTGGTTCTCGTACTCGTGCCACCGCTTCAGGTACTCTTCTAACTCCGTGCCGTACTGCGCCAGCTGTTGCCCATCTGTAATGTTTGTGGGCACAGCGGGCGGTACTGGCGGTTCTAATGTGAATATCAATGGGTTGTCGTGGAGGTCGAGCGGTGGTTCCTGTTTGGGGACGAATGCTTTGGGTATATTTATGTTGATTGGCGAGAATGCGGTAGGGGGTTCTCGAGCAGCCTGGGCCCGAGGGTGAACGTAGGCGGTTGACGATGATTTACTGCGTTGGTGGCCATTCTTCTGGCCAAAAAACGAGCGAAATCCGTCCATATTGAAGTCCCCGTCGGTTTGCGTGAATGGCGGCGCGTTTCTGAAGTCCGCACCTAGTTTGTCGTAGTTGGTGGAGAACGTGCTCGGCCCATTCTTTTGCCGTTTTGGAGACAGAACAGGGTTCTCTTCCTCAGAATCTGAGCTTATCGTGGGCTCTCTCATCCTGTATCTTTTATTTGGACTCGACGGCGCGCTTTCTGGGGGCGGTACAGGCGTCTCGTCACCGGTGAGGTCTATAATTTCTGGACTCGATTTGCGGGGTGAGTCTTTAAAAGCAGGCGTAGGTGATGTTTGAGGGTCGGGCTCCGTTTCTGAAGTGGATTCCGACTCTGACTCCGGTCCAGGATATCTTTTAGCGCCAAAACCCGCCTCTGACGCTCGTTTCCAAGCATTATCAGCCGTAAAGTGGCGAGTCCCCCTGCTGTGTGTGGCAGGTTCGTCCTCAGACGTAGAACATCCATCGTCCTGCTGTTTTCTGTGCTCTGCCCTCGCGTACATTTTGAACCCGTACTTGGGTCGTTCGCTGTTGAGGTTGTGCTTTCCTGGCCGTGGCCTAGACGAGCTGTGGTTAGTGCTAGAGCCGTTCGCTTCAGGCCTTGCTTTGCTAGACTCGGAGTGAGCCCAATGTCGAGGCGAAGGCGACGGTGCTCTTGGCTTCGGCTTGGCTTCTGGCTCCGCTGGCCGCGGCTTTGGCCTCTTCTTGGCCCACTCTGTGTCCGCAAATTGCTCAGTCTTTGCATGATACCTCGAAGTATAGTTCCAATCTTGCGTCTTTGGCTTGTAACTTTGCTGGGCATAGTGATGCCGTCTCGTGGTGAAGAACTCCTCGTACTGAGCAAACCGGGAAGCACTGTTGAAAAGATCATTAAACGCTGCTTTGGTGGAATCGCTTCTCCTAGAGAAATCGTTGGGGCTTGGCTTGTACCGAGACGATGACGGTGACGGCTGGGGGAAGGTCCTGACATCGTAATCCTTTCGCTTATCGGGACTAGTTAGAACCGAGTAGGCTTCACTGATCTTCTTGAAGCGCTCCTCACTGCCGGCGTCTTTATTCTTATCGGGATGGTACTTGAGCGCTAGCTTCCTGTATGCTTTCTTGATCTCGTCATCTGTCGAGTGGCGCTCCACACCAAGCTGCTCGTAGTAAGTCACGTCTGTCATGGGTCATTAGTATAGGCGTTACTACTGAGCTCTGGGAGGAACAGGCGGTAGCGTGTTGGTAATCAGGACTGGTCGGTTTGAGCTGTCAAGCTAATTGGTTTACGGGTTAGGGTTTCGCACGGCTGTCTTAACAAAACTATCACGTACACAATTGTAAGCGCAGTGATAGCCTACACTGGCTGTCAAGCGCGTCCAATTCTTACGCCGCTAAGGTATTTCCAAAGCCAAAGCTGCGATCAACCATTGTCCGACGTCGAGACTCTCAAGGACGTTCAATAATAACATGTACTGAACGTACGCCTGACCATCGCAGAACTCGCATGTGATTGCCAACCCTGGTTAATCAGCCTGACGCCACCTGCCGTGAGGCTCCCGCCGCAGACAGACCTTTTGACTGTAAGTCGATCCCTTGCACCGAAAACTTGGTGATCACCTGAACTCCATCCCGCCCAAATCTCCACCGACTGGTGGCTATCTGCCGCCCCACCCGGTCACGTGCGCATTGTTAGATGCATCAGGCGATGACTCGACGATGACTCGTGAGACACATTATGTCTAACTTGTCGGCTAACCATATGTTTGAGGTGCCGCTTGAGCTATAATCGGTAAAATGCTATTGGTCAATTCTGACGTGCGAGCGTGTACGCATTATTAAGCTGTCAGGCTTGCCTATAGATTTATAAGCAATTACAGCCATAAACTACTGAGAGCTGATTTAACGGCCTCTCTGGGCACAGCAGCAGTCACAACGAGAGCAGATACTAATGTTCTTCTCACAACAGCAGTCACAACAAATATACCCGCGAGTGGCCACTCAGTGCCTTCGCGCTCGTACCAACACGGATACCTGCTTGTGAGTGCGTCTACAGCTGCAGTCTCGACCGGCCTGTACAGCCGCCGGTGATCGCTCGTATTCAGGCAATAGGGGTAGAACAGCCACGAAGAGTATAGCACTGAAACGGATAGATTTGTAGCCAACAGCCAAAAAAAGCAGGCCAAATATGTTTCAAGGCATGAACGATGCAAGGCTTACGTAAGGTCCTCACGCGCAGCATTACAAACAATACGTGATCAGGTATCGGTGGCAGCCGGCAATCGCATTGATAGTAGTAGATAATCAGTGTCAGTAGAATGTATTCCATTCAAGTGTAGTTATGCCTATAATTGGTAGTTGTCATGTGCCAGAATCGTGTATGGCTATCAAGAATTCCCAGCTGTGAGAGGTTTCACAACTCCCAATGACGAAGCCGCTGGTAGTGGCCAAAGGGCCAGAGGACTATGTCCTGTTCTCTTTCCGAGAGCCAGCCAGTCTGATTGAGACGCACTACGAGTCCATTCCAGCCGAGCTAACACACTACCAGACGCCGTTCCGCCTAGCCAACAAGCGGGAAGACAGAAGGCTATCGAGTGACTTCCCGCTCCACCTAAGGAACCTCATAATCATTGATTCCACACACTCAGGCACGCAAAGCTCGTCCTCGCTGTACTTTGGCGTCATCCAGCCGCTGCTCAAAGCTTTCGGTCTGGCACATGTCTATGTCGCGACGAGCTCAGCCAGGACCATCCGCGACCACGCCCGCTCCTTCTCATCTTCTTCTACAGTCGTTTTCCTATCTGGCGACACCAGCATCCACGAGTTTGTCAATTACCTGCAGCCGAGCCGGGAACAGCTGAGACTAAACATTGCTGCCATTCCGACTGGCACGGGGAACGCCATTTCGGCATCCATTGGCCACGACGGCGTGGCGCACGCCATCTCGCAGCTGTTCCTGGGCACTGCCAGGAGATTCAATACATTCGAGGCCAAGTTCCCGCAGGGCTCATACATTCTGGGCACGAACGAGCCGGTCACCACACTAAGAACGCTCGTCGTCACCTCCTGGGCCTTCCACGCAGCGCTGGTAGCCGATTCCGACAGTCCAGAGTATCGGAAACTGGGCATCCAACGGTTCGCGGTGGCCGCCCAGGAGAACCTGCAAAGGCCTCTGAACTACCAGGGAACAATTTCATTCGGTGGCCGTCAGCTGCAAGGCCCACACGGCTATGTACTCTTCACGCAAATGTCACGGCTCGAAAAGACATTCGTTATCTCGCCGGAGTCCAAGCCACCGAGCTCTAGCAAGGTCCATCTCGTCCAGTTCAACGAGTTGCCGCCGGACCAGGTCATGGAGATCATGACCCTGAGCTACGCCAATGGCGCACATACCCGTGATCCGCGGGTCGTGTATCAGGAGCTACAAGGCCCCGTCCTGGCTACGGTCAACGTCACAGACCCGGACCCAACGCACAACCGGTGGTGCGTAGATGGAAGGATTGTCGTGGCACCAAACGGTACTGTCACAATCGGAGACTCGTCGCCCACATTTAGCGGCTGGAGCTTGTATTTGTTGACATGACACCTGAGTGATGATCCCGGGTGTTTCGTTGCATCGCCGGAATCGGGATTTTGGGCCACTGGGCATGGGGCATTGGTGCATAGTCATGTTAAGCATAAAAGTGTTTTAGAGGACGGTATAGAGGTTCGAGCTAACTGTTAATTAATGTTCTGATTCAACTTCTAGTGCCTGTTTTATTAATCAAGAGCCCTGAGTTCAGAAAAGTTGAGAGCTGTTGGCACTTGACGCGCCACGATAATCCATTATCGCCAAGCGCAACTGAGCCACAAATGGGCCTACTGGGCCGACCAACGGGTCAAAATAGCCACTGGCCCACCAACACTGATTGCCCACATACCAAACATAAATATTCAACAATAGCTACATGTGCTTGTGTCAAAAGGCATTGTTATGTTTTCGGCGCTCTACGCATACCCCCAGCGATCCATGTAGTCGATCCGCTTAGCTTGCAGCGCGTTGAAAAAATTTGGAGTCATGACGCGAATTGATACAGAAATTGAGCTTGTTAGTATAGTAATTGTTTTTCGCGTCTCCGCTGTTTACGTGTCTGTTTCGTGTCCGCATGTGTGCCGTGCGTGTGGCTTTTATCAGATGGGATGATGGTTTCAGGGTGCAGAGCGCGCGTAGCCCCTTTTGTTTCACTTTTTTACGCGATCCATCCCCAAACTTTTCACTCACACACACCTAATTGACAATGAGCAAGAACGAGGTAGAGCGAACTTTGGTCTTGGAGAAGCTAGAGCAGGCCCTGGCCGGTATCATTGAGGCCACCGGCTACTCTGAGCTGTACGGCTTTGATCTTAAGGAGATTCTCCCAGAGCCAAAGCCAGAGCCAACGCCAGAGGCTGAGGAGACTAAGGAGGAGCCAATTGCCCCAGCCGCTACCACTGAGGCTGCTCCAGCTGTTGCTGAGGCTGCCGTGACTGACGCCGCTGAGGCTCCAGCCACCACCACTGAGGTTGATGCTGTAGTCAAGGCTGAGGCTCCTGCTGCTCCAGTTGATCCAAAGACTCAGCTGCGAACCCGACTGCTGACCAAGTTCCTGGTCGCCAACAAGTTCGACTTTGACGCCTCCAAGAAGCAGCTCACCGAGACCCTGGAATGGCGAAAAGAGTTCAACCCACTCTCTGCTGCCTTCAAAGAGACTCACGACGCAAAGTTCGATCAGGTCGGTGTTGTCACCGCCCACGAGGGCCAGGTCGTCACCTGGAACCTCTACGGTGCTGTCAAGGACCGATCCACCATCTTCGGCAACGTTACTGAGTTCCTACGATGGCGAGTCGGTTTGATGGAGCGAGGAATCTCTCTCATGAACTTCAACGGCGAGGACAGTCACGCCTACATGGCCCAGGTCCACGACTACAACAATGTTTCCTTCCTGCGAATGGATTCCACCACCAAGGCTGCTTCCTCTGCCACAATCAAGCTCTTCTCCTCCTACTACCCAGAGTTCCTTGACAAGAAGTTCTTCGTCAATGTTCCAACCGTCATGGGCTGGATGTTCACCTTGGCCCGACCTCTGCTCTCCAAGGAGACTCTGGCCAAGTTCAACGTTCTGAGCAACGGTGCTCAGCTCCACGCTACCCTGGGAGACTGGATCTCCAAGCAGTACGGTGGTAAGGCTGAGACCCTCGAGTCCATTGCCGTCACCGAGTTTGCTCCTCGAGAGCCACAGTTGGTTACCGAGTATGTCGCCCCTAAGGAGGAGGCCAAGGAAACTAAAGAAGAGCCAAAGGAGGAGGCTAAGGAGGAGGCTAGTCCAGCTGAGGCTGAGGCCGCCGCTCCAGTCGCCGCTCCAGTGGAGACTGTCCCAGCTGTTGCCCCCGCTGCTGAGTCAGTTGTTGAGACTACCGAGGTTGCCCCAGCCGCTGAGGTCAAGACTGAGGAGCCAGTGGCTGCCCCAGTTGAGGTTGCTCCAGTGGCTGCTGAGACCGCCCCAGAGGCTGCCCTAGTTGAGGCTGCTGAGTCAGTCAAGGCTGAGGCTTAAACTGCTTTAACATGTTGAGAGGTGAGGGCGCGGCCCGTTTTTCCTGTAATCCTAATGTAATATGCCGCAAGGCAGTTGGTTTTAATTTTTCTGAGTGTATGGAGGCGTGTTTGACAAAGAGGGGTACATTATTGCGTAGTAACGTACCTGCGCCGCATGCAGGGATCTACATTGAACAAGCGCCGCACGAGCTGGTGTTATTGTGGGATCGAAAATCAGTGGATAGACATCGCAAGGCGCCGAGATAGTGGTGACCGGATCTACGGCAGATTCACATTTTCTGTGAGTGTTCTATATGCCTACTTGATCTTCTGGAATCTGGCCGAATCGGGCGTCAATGTGCGCTACTTCCTATGTCTCTTCATATTGCCTCATTTTTGTCTTTTTCAATCTGCCAGCTTAGCCAACATATGTTTTATGGTGATTAGATTCCTCTTTATGAACACTAGTAACGATTCAAAAGCTCGGCGCGCCGGTTTCTCTATCAGGCCTCACCGGCGGCCATATAAATCCGAAACAAAACCAACGGCGGCGCCTTTGCCAACAAGGTAGGATGATGAAAGATCTTGGCGAGTTCTTCGTGGTCAGATCTCTTTCCATTCTTTGAGAATCTCGGCACCCCATGCGCGTGCTTATCTGCGAGGTTATACAGAGCCAACAACATCAGTCCTTCAAACGGTAAACCACCGCTCTTTGATGCTGTCAACAAGGGGCTTCAGCTTCTGTGGCATTAACGGCCAAAATGGTTTGCTATCGGATAAAGCTGCTGAACTTCATGTCGTTATTGTACTAAACGTCTTCGCGAGAGCACCTTGAGATACCTACATAAGAGGGCTCTAATACCGTATAGCATATCCAGCCGGTCGGAAATGTGCTAGCAAGGCTGGGCTGAGCTGTGTGCATCGGTGTAACGCGCGTTACCTCATGGGTTCGAAGCAAGTCTCTTCCTAACTTTCAGCTGTTGTCAAAGTGATGAACCAATTCACGCCCAAATGCGACAATCTCAAAACCTGTGCCTTGAAGTTGAAGTTCAGCATCGCAAGACCGCGCTCCTGGGACAAGACAGGCTAGCGCTATTGCAGTAGACCTCTGAAATGCGGGAACAAGAGCTTCTCTTAAGGTCCAGAGTGATCGGTTTTCCACTTACGCGTGTGTCTTGTCTGTTTTTTCCTTTCACAACTCGTGTTTCGTGCCTCTTCCGCCAGTCAAAGTTGTCTGACTACTCCAGAATATCGTAAAAGGCCTTGTACGCAACCTCTAGGTCAAACAGCAACTCACGGCCCTCCTCGTCCGTTATCTCCTCGTTCGCTCTCATCCCGTTAAGCCTTATCAGCCACTGTACAAGCTTTCCACGGCCGTCAAAATCCACGTGCCCGGAATTGGTCATGACTGTGTTGAGTGACGTCATCAACACACTCAGCAATGGATGCAGTTGATCTTTAGCGTTCATGTTCAGCTTCAGTCCGTCCATCATGGTGATAAAGTTGCCAGTGGCCTCAGAAACGGAACGGGCCGAGGGTCCGCCACCTGAACTAACAGGCTCATTAGGCGTAGGCTGTGTCACGTGGTGCTCAGGTCTTACCACTGTTGCAGGAACACCAACCTCCAGCCTGGCAACCGCGTGGCTAACGTTCATGGAATACTTTTGCACAAACCCGGCCAAATCAAAGTCCACGGTTTTGACTAGCGAAGAATACTGGCTGAGAAGTTTCGAGCAGGTGGCTGAGTACTCTGCACTCTGAATTGAGTCTCGAATGTAGGCTTTCTCAATGTGGTCCAAAGCGATTATGACAGCGTAGAGTTCGGCCAACGAATCGTATTCTTCTCGCTGATTGGCTGAACTGTACAGGCGTATTTCTTCGTCCAGGCCAGACTTGAATGCGGGGCCGTATGACCGCGATACGGGGGCATATGGCGTAGTCATAGCAGTGAGTGGCTGACGTGTGACAGCCTCACAATAGGTCGAGGTTCAGACCGGGTAACTTCGTGTTCTGAGCGCGCATCAAATGACGGTTTGATAGCGGCCTGTAAAAATAACAATAACCACTCTGTTTTTATAGTCTAGGCTATTTAGGTAGCCACGGCGCAGAAGCTAGGTTTGGAGGGCATTGGCCGCACTTCAGGCCCTGTCAGCTGTTATGTTTCCGATTGTTATTGACGGTATAATAATAATAATATATCGAGTTTATAGTCCAGGCTATGTAATTAAATACGTCGCAGAAGCTAGACTGAAGGTCGTGTATTTGGCCGCACTGCAGGCCCTGTCGGTTTGTTGTTGGTGGTCGAAATTTTGGTGCGACGGTGCCGAATTCTCCTCTAGCACATAGCTAGAGAGTAGGGGGAAAACCAGTCTGCGTTGGTGACAACTGTCAAAGAGCTAC